>BHFT01021574.1:0-45564 GCA_004320025.1 Laticauda laticaudata
AATACTCCTAGATCAACTGCAGACATCCTAAATATCCGAAGATACATTCCAAGATTACCAAACGTTTGTCCTTATTTTAATACTTTATATACGAGATGCATATGCTTCATACCTTTCTATTCTTGTGCTACTGATTGCTTTGTAGATGATTCCGCTGTACCTTTTGTTTCCCTCCCTTTTTCCATTTTCTAGCTGCAGTGCATGTGAGTTGAGGGGATGGCCAGGATTGCAGACAGGATACAGGCGGAACGTTTAACGAGGATGATAGTTGGACATAGAACGTTTGTTACCCGTTATATTCGGCGGATGTAATTGTATGCAGCGGAAAGTGTCAGTCCGTTCACAAAGTTTTGACTGCAGCTCAAACCTTCTTGGCTGCGGATGGAGGAATTGCCAGTGGACGGCATGCCTCAAGGTGACCATAGAGCCGTTCATGAAACACGTATCAGTGAATACACAATGGATGCACTAGCGTTATCCAAAAACTCCAACGGATGGCAAGCTTTTTTTAATGTTTTACATCCTCTTTGCATCCGTTAGTGCAGTGGGACAGGGGCTTTAGAGTATTATAAATAGCATCCCCAGATATTGTACATCTTTTTTGCAATATAGAAAAAAAGGATTTGTATTTATTAAATGCTTAAGAAGCAAAGTTTGAGCACTTTGTCCTGACTGACAACTTGGTGAGTCACTCTCAACAGCTATCGCTGCATTAATTATAACTAGAAATGGCAAGGCATGGACGATATCAGCATGTTAGATATTTTCTGTGTTACAAGCAGACACACTGTTACCAATCCAGCTCGGAGCAAACTAAGGGTGTAATGATGTGGGCAGAAGAACATGAAAAGAATCTTTGACCAGGGAGGAAAAAAAAGAAGAGGAAACCAGTGTCCAACAATACAAATAAGACTCTGGAACCAATCCTATAGTTTATATTCCCAACGATGCTTTTTAGAAGAGGCAACTGGACTTTCTGGTTTTTTTTTCTCTTCCCCACCATCCAGTCAGAGCTGAAGAAGCTTCTTGGATGAGAAGCAAAACGTCTTCAAAGAAAAAAAAAAACAGAAAGTCCAGCTGCCTCTTGAAAAAAGGACCTCTGGGACAACCATGACCTGGATGATTGAGAATCTCCATAGACTATAGTGTGTATTGTACTGCACCTCTATTCCAGAGGATTTTGAATAATAATAATAATCATCATCAGCTGATGTATTCAGAATATGTAGCCTGTGACAATGCTATGAAAAATAAGCCTATTCTCTTTTTGTATTAATCCTTGATTATATATTGTTCTGCATAATAGTCAGGCTAGAATGCCTTTAACAGCTTCAGAGTCTCCATTAACAATTTTCTTATGGGCAGGATTTTATGGCATTTCATCTCTCTCTGGTTTTAAAATATTTTCCTCTGTGCAACTGCCGATTCCAAAAGGGTTGTTTCAGGCTGATTAATGAGGGTTAATGACCAGGGGATCTGTCCCAGATTTCTACGAAGGATCACAGCTCTGTTGTTCTTTTACTGCTTTAATCTAAGCATCTTAAACCAGCGCTTAAGATAGCAGTTCTTTTAGGGGCCCAACACAGACACAGGCATAGGGAGCCTAGCTGAAGCTTCTCAACACTCTTTGCACAACTGGCATGTTTCTGAGTGTAATGTGGCTCAAATGCATTTATTGATAGAATATAAATCTTAGCTGGACAGCAACATTCAAAGCAAATTAATCAGTGTTTAAACAATCTAAACAATTAAAAACCATCCTCCACCACCACCCCAAAAAAAACACTGAAGCAGCAGATAATTAAAAAGCCAAGTTAATAAAAGCCTGGCTGAATAAATGGCTTTTGCTTAACATCCTGAAAATCGGAAGGCAGTTTTCAAGAATGCTGGTCAAATGCCTCAGTTACCTTAGCATTTATCCTACCTATAGAAAAGACTCAGATTGGTCTGATGTCTAAGCGCAGCTCTGCAAAAAATCAGATCTGTGTTCAAACTGCATGTGCCTTTGCTAAATGAAGGAATAAAACTATTTACTAAGAATGTATTACTATTCTTCTTCTCATCCTTCCTATTACTTATCTCTTAAGACTATAACCTTTTGCTTGTATCTTTATAATTTATACTGTTTTATTTAGTTTCCTAGTATGATTTAATTGCTTATTTCGTATCCTATGACTATCACTAAGTATTGTATCTTATGATTCTTGATCAATATATATTTTTATGCATCAAAGACAAATTCCTTGTATGTCGAATCACACAGCCAATAAAGAATTCTATTCTATAAGGGAAATCTGCCCCGTAGGAGATTCCAATGTCAGTACAGCAATCTTATTTTCTGTGTAAAATGTACAACCAGACCAAATTTTCAGAACAGAGAATTGATCTCTCTTGATCAATCTCCCCAGCCAAATTGGAAGTTATTAATAGCTAAAAGTTTACTATTTGATAATAACCAAAGAGAGCTGGTAGTGCAATGCAAGATGAAAAAAAAAATTGTACCACTCTTTTTGAAGTAGATTTAAGTTGTTTAAATGTAAATATGTGTGCATATTTTTTAATCACAGTAAAGCAAAGAACCTTGGCGTTCTTTTTAGTTTTCCCGATGAGGAATACAGTGACTCTCAAACAGGGTTCACATTTTCACCTGCAGAAACTCAAGATGCAGATTTGAAAGTCACACGAACGGATGAGAATTATATCAGGAGAAATAAGGCTGTTTCATTTCTCTAGACTTCACATCACACTTTGGACTCTTCTCACTTGATCACTTCAATTCACTATCTCGGTATAAAATGTGCAGGTAGGTTTTCTACAATCTAAGTTGCATACTAGTGCTGTCAACATTTTACATAAAAACTGTAAATTCATCCGGAGTTCCCTATGCTGGGCCAAGAAATAAAGTGCTTTGCTGGAGATGAGACAAATATGAGCACACGGCAATCCCTGGCTCAGACCCAAATCAGCGCCAGCAGCCTTATCACCCAAGAGTCAAAAGCTCTGCGTTCAGCTGTATGTAAATCCAGACTGGACACAAGTTGCTGCAGGTGGTTTCCGTTTGTTCAGTCAACCTCCCTCCTCCCTACCTCACTGTATCCCCAGTTTCCTATTTTTCTAACCCTTCAGAAGTTTTGCTATCCTTTTTATGGCTTAAGCCTGGAAGAGATGCTTGACACAAAACTAAGGGACAGATTGTATGGCTGGAGGTTATTATCTTGATTAAGCCAACCGGTAGAATTTATTAGCTACTCTTAAATCCTAGTGTATTCAAGGACACCCGCCCTCCTCTCTCTCTCTCTCTCTCTGTGTGTGTGTGTGTAAGAATAAATGGCAGCTGAGCAATATGAGATCAAGGGCATTTATTTCAGGAAAAGCCCAAGAGCATCGAGATGTAAACCCTTCATAGGAAGGAAGGCAGGAAGGAAGGCAGGCCTCTTTTAACGTTAGGACCGACTCCGATCGCTACGCAGCTAGCTTACCTGTAGGAGACCTGCTTCCTGATAGCTAAGTGCAGGAATTGGTCGTCCATCCCCGAGGACGGGCCTGCCGCAGCTTCGGAGGGTTTCAAGGTGGGCCCCAGACTTGAAGGCAGAGATTTCCCAGCTCCCAGGACCCTCCATTCGTCTCTGGCCAGCCTGCGCAGGGGTGTTTGGATCTCTCTGCCTGCCGCCGCCGCCGCGCCGGCTTCAGCAGCATCCCAGCCGCTCCGATTCCGGGGCGCTTCAGCCATTCTCTTCGAGCGGCTCTTTTTTGCGCTCGGGTTTCTCTACCGCCCCAGCCGGCTCGCTCGGGGTGGGGGGGTTGAGGGGAAGGTTGGGAGGTGGGGTGGGGTTGAGGGCTCCGGTTGATCTCGGACGCTTTGGACGCAGGTGGATCGGATTTTTATTTTTATTTTTTTATTTTTTTTTCCCAAGAGGGAGGCAAGCAGCCCGACTTGTGGCAGCCTTTCGGGGGAAAGAAAGAAAGCGCAGAACCGCCCCGTCTTCTTGGACTCCACTCTTTCAGGAATCCTAGTTGCGGGCGGGTGTGTGTGTGTGTGTGTGTGTGTGTGAGAGAGAGAGAAATCCAGAAAAGTTCCGTTAAGATGGAAGAAGCGCCCAGTTTTCTTCTCTGGCGTTCTGGAAGAAGGAACGTAAAGGGGGAGGCTGAAGTTTTAGTCCGGGAAGGAATTGGGATGGGAAGCGCTGAGGAGAAGAAGAAAAAACCTGAGGAAAAGACCCGAAGCGAGGAAAAAAAAAAACAAAAAAAAAAAAACTGCCGCGTCTCCTCTGCCGGGCGGTGGGGCAAAAGGCGAGTGCAGGTGGCTTGGCGGCTGCCGTCCAAACGCCCGGCTCCCGAGTCCAAGTTTACCTCAGCGGAAGAGCTGAAGCAACGGATCCTGACAGNAAAAAAAAAAAAAAAGAGGTTGGGGGGAGGGGGCGTCGTTGTGGTGTTCACGCTACCCAAGATTACAATGTCACCTTAGAGACACGCGGAAACGGGTTCTTAACCCTTGCCAAACCGGCGATAGGAGAAGGGAAGCCTGAAGGGAAGGAAGGAGGTTTGGGGCTCAAGGGATACCTCCCCCCACCCGCCCGATCCCGGACAGGTTGGCCAAAATCCGAACAGGGCGGGCAGCGGTTTTCCTGACTGCGCTCTGCGCTTTAAAAGTCTGTCGAGATTCCCAACCCTCCAGGTCGTGGTTGTCCCAAAAGTGCTTTGGTTCAGGAGGCAACGGGACTTCCCTGTTTTTGTTTTTGTTTTTAAATTTTATTTGAAGACGTTTCGCTTCTCATCCGAGAAGTTTCTTCAGCTCCGTAGGAGCTGCTTGCTGAAAACGAGCTGAAGAAGCTTCTTGGATGAGAAGTGAAACGTCTTAACAACAACAACAACAATAAAGTCCAGTTGCCTCCTGAAAAAAACACCTTTGGGACACTCTATGGAAGCGAAAGTTGGACTTGGAAGAAACAATTCAAAAAGAGGGTGTCTTTGAATGTTGAAGACCCCTGAAACTATTTACAAAGGCTGCATTACTATTACTATTAATCTTCTCATCACTCCTTATTACCCATCCCCTCCCACTTGTGACTATATTGAGTGCTTCCTAGTATGATTTGATTGCTTATTGTACCCTATGACTATTATTAAGTGAGGTACCCGATGATTCTTCACTCTTGAGGAATCTTGTATCTTTTCTTTTACGTATACTGAGAGTATTTACACCAAGACAAATTCCTTGTGTGTCCAATCACACTTGGCCAAATAAAAGTTTATTCATCTATATCTATTTTAAAAGTAACTATGAATCAGGTAGACTATCATAAATGGGTTTCCAGTATTAAAAAAAAACTACAATAATCTATCAACCTCAATATAAATATGTGAAAAGTATTATTTTTGAAGTGGAGAACACAGCTTATCAAAGATGAAGACACATACTGTTGTGGAGTGAGGGATCCACCCCCACGCAACACTTTCTTTAATATAAAAATTCAAATCTGAATACTTTTACCTAAAATAAAACCCCAATCTATCTATCTTCTATCTATCTATCTATCTATCTATGATCTATCTATCTATCTATTATCTAGTCTATCATCTTATGCTATCTATCATGCTATCTATCAAATATCTACCCAATATCATCCCAGGGAGGGATTCAAATTTCTTAGCAACTGTGTTCTGTGGCATGCTAATTTGTGGGTGTGGGCTTGTGTCAATGTGACTGGGTGTGGGTGTGGCCTGTGTGTAAATATTGTCAATATTTATGTAAATAATTGAATTTATATATATTGAAATTTAATATGCGAATCTACTTCTTCAATCTGCATTAAAAAATAGAAGCTTCAGGTCCTAAGGAAGGTTCAGCTTGCTCTCATTGGCCACTTTCCCTCTCAACCCCCCTGAATACCACCCTGACTGCCTCAGGGAAACTCCTGGGCAAAGGCAAGCAGTACAACAGCGATTTAGAATTAGCTAGAAGCAGCAATCTGACAGGAGGGGAGGGGCCAGTCCTATTGCGTGATTTGCTTGTTCTCCGAACTGCACAGAAAGTGTAACAACTGGGTTCTACAGAACTGGCCAGAACTGGTAGAATCCCACCCCTGACATGCCCAGCCAAGAAAACCAACCGATGGATCATGGAGCAAACATCTAGCCCAGTTTTTCACTGAGGCACAAATAACCAGATTGAAATTATTCTATTTTGGACATCCCAAAGATCTTTTGCAAGAGGCAAACCGACCGTTCTGGTTTTTCTTTGAATACATTTCGCTTCTGTCCAAGGAAGCTTCTTCAGCCTTCTTGACTGGATGGTGGGGAATGGAAGGATTATACTCCTTGCAGACAGCTGGTCATTTGCAGTCTTTTGCAGTACATTTGCAAAATTGAACAGCCCTGTCTCAAAGAGGAGGAGGGATACGCACATCATCTATCTCCAATCTATAACACAGTCCCTTTCAACAGTATCCAAGAAGGCTCCACCCCCATTTGGCCAACCATTCATGTGACCCTGAAGACACAGATGAATCTCCATGGCCTTAATGAACTGCTAAAGAATGCAAATGACCAGCTGTCTGCAGGAGTATTAAACTCTTCCATTCCTTATTCCATGTCACCTGACAAACGGATGCAAAGAGGATGTATAACGGACAAAAAAGCTAGCCATCCGTTCGAAAACGCGATGTACTCACTGCCCTCCATTTTGCTTCCTCTCTAATCCGTACCAGCATCCCGTATTGACGTTATCCGTCTCCAAAAGTTTTGGGCTGCCCAAAAACTTTTTCGAGTAAAATTAATCCAGTTCGTCCATTCTGCATACCACTAACGCAGCTGCTACGCATCCCTACTCATCGTTAATGCATCCGCTATATCCGCTAGGCGTCCGCTACGCATCCGCGGAACTACATCCGCCCGATGCAGGGAGAAGCGGAACGGATGCAGAACGGATGCAGGAACGGATGCCTGCGGAGCAGAACGGAAACAAAACGTTTAAAATGGGAAAAACATCACAGAGGGGACCTATCTGGGATATTAAGGGATTTGTCTAGAGGATGCCTAGCGGAAAACCTATACTGCCTATAAAAAGGGGGAGCAACTTCACCTGCATCTCACTTTCAGAACGCAGCGCCAGCGGTGCAGACCCTCTGCAGCCTTCATTCTGGCTCTCCTTCTTCCACAGCATCCTCCATGTCCACCGTGATTGTAACAAAGTCCTTTCGGGCAGCCACCATCCTTCGCAACAGTGCAAAAGCCATCTGCGGCTCTGTGAAACTCTACTGCGAGAAGCAGAAAGGACCCACCCAAAAGAGTCTGAATCGCGAGCATGGTTTCGCACGAGAGAGGCAGAGGACGACTGTACAACAAGCTGGATGGTGGAGCTCAGGAACGAAGACACTCGGGCATTGCAGAACTTCATGAGGATGCCTCCAGCCATGTTTGACGAAGTTGTGCAGCGGCTGACACCCAGGTTGACCAAGGCAAACACCACCAGCTTCGCGGCCAGCCTGGAACTGGGTCAAGGTGCACTCACTCTGCACACCTGGGCCTCAGGGACCTTCCTACAGGAGCATGCAGTTATGGCTGGAGGTGGCATCCAACACGATCACGCATTGTGGTCAGAGAAGTGTGCAGGCCATCATCGAAGAATACAAGGAGGAGCTCCTCCAGTACCCTCCACTGAAGAAGGCTGGAAGAAAGTGCAGAGCAGCTGGTATCAGAAGTGGAACTTCCCACACCGTTGAGCCATAGATAGCAAGCACAGGCCTGCAAAGCTCCACCCAACTCAGGGTTCCTATATTTCAACTCCAAGGGCTTCTTCAGCATCATCCTCTTCGCCAATGGTCGATGCTGACTACAAGTTCATGTACATCGATGCTCAGGCAACGGATCAGCTTCAGATGCCCAGGTATACCAACGCCAGTTACCTCAAGGAGGAGCTGGAAGGCAAACCTCATTGTGGGTTCCCAGATCAGAACCCCTACCAACGACACACAAGATGTGCCCCTACTTCATCGTGGGGGATGACGCCTTCTCCCTCACGAACCTACCTCATGAAGCCCTACACTTCCAGAACTCCTCACCCTGAAGAGAGGATCTTCAACTACAGGCTGTCCAGGCAAGGCGGGTGGTGGAGAACGCCTTTGCATCCTGGCCAACAGGTTCCAGGTACTTCTCACCACCATGCAGCATTGCCCAGAGAACCGTGAGGAGGATCATGGAAGCTTGCTCTGCAATCTCATGCGCACCCGCTCCCCAGTGCTTGCAGAACAGCTCGTGGACCTCTCAGCAAGGCAATGGGACATGGAGCCTGGGAATGGAGGCAAGGGCGAAACCTGATCGACACTGGGGATGTGCAAGGCCCCAACAGAGCCTCACATGAAGCGGAAGAAGCAGCGCCAACCTCCTGAGACATGGTGCAACTCCCAGCTGGAGCAGTGGAGTGGCAAGACAGGAGGTAGATGCTTAATGGATGCTTCCTTCGAGCCTGTCTATCACATGGATGAGAATTGGGCCATGTAAGTTTGGTTGCCACAAGTGAACAGGGCGTGTTTATAAAGAGTTGGTGTTTATGTTGACACTGGTGTGGATAATTATTACATTATTAATTGATAATAAAGGGCCGTAGTGTGGGGCACCTATGGGAGGGTGGACCATACAGTCCCACTATGCCTCTGGCACTGGAGGTTTAATCTATCCCACTGCTATCGCTAACCCATCCCACAGCTTATTACCCATTCCACAGGTATCCTACACCCATTCCAAAGCTACCTTACCCATCCCACAAGCATGGCAAAGGCTTAACCATTTCTAAAAGTTTCCAACCGAAGACGTTTATTAAAAAAAAGAAATGAAGCAAGTGGTGTGTAATCATAAATGAGACTTTTATTAACAACAAGCTATAAAAACAAAAAGAAGGCTCTGGCACTCCTCTGGGTCGCTCAGTCTCAGGGGTGAAAGGTGCAGGTGCTGTGGAGAGGTGGCTTGGTGCTGGAGTGCTGTCATCAGCTCCTCCAGAAAGCAGAAGCAGCAGAAGCGCCAGCCGCAGAAGAGGAGCTCCGTGCTGCAGAAGCCCCAGGAGAACCAGAGTGAGGGCCAGTGGGCAGGGATGGTAGCTCTGTCCCTCTTGCTCAGGGCTGGCGCAGATGGCTGCGGGCTTGCGTGTGCTTCGCATGTTGTGGGTTGCTGCTGGCAGGGAGGGCTTGGCAGGAAGCCAAGGGCTGGCAGGGAGGCTTGGCAGGGAGGCTGGCACCAAGGCGGCAGGGAAGGCTGGCAGGCACCAAGCTGGCAGGCAGGCAACCAAGGCTTGGCAGGCAGAATGAACCAAGGCTGGCAGGAAGGCAGGCAGCAAGGCTGGTAGGCAGAACTGGCTGGCAGCAAAGGCTTGCAGCAGGCTGGCAAGCAAGGCTTGCAGGGAGGCTGGCAGCAAGGCTGGCAGCAAGGCTTGCAGGGGGCTGGCAGAAGGCTTGACAGCAAGGCTGGCAGCGAAGGCTGGCAGGCGAGCATGCAGCAGGGCAGGCCCGCAAAAAAAAGGCAGCACAATCCGGCCGGCAGCAGGTCTTTCCTCTGGAAATGGCTACGCTGCTCCGAGCTTGCTTTCGTTATATCGCGGGGCTGATGGCAATCATTCCTCCTCAGCATGCGCAATTACAGCCAGGCAATCCGCTAGGCGCTTCCACTGTGCATCACTGTGCATCCGCTGTGCATCCGCTTCATCCGCCTCAGGCGTCCGTCTGCATCCGCTGTTATCCGTTCTGCATCCGCTTCGGCTGAGGCCCCCGCGAAGCCCTGTGGGATGGTGCCATCCGCTCCCATCCGCTTCCATCCCGCTAAGCTTCCATTCTGATCCGCTTTTTGCATCCACCCCTGCCGTCCTCCCCGCGTCCGTGTTATCCGCCTCCGGTTATGCAAATTTTGCCCCTTTTGCCGAGTGGATAACAAGCGGATGGAAATTTTTGCTCGTCCGCTGTGTCCTTTTTTGGCATCTGGTGGGCAGTGTGATATGGGCTTTACCACCCAGTCAGTTGAAGCAAGCTTCTTGGATAGAAATGATGTCTTACAATGAAACAGCAAGAAAGTCCAGTTGCCTCTGAAAAAGCACCTTTGGGACAACCCATGACCTGGATGACTGAGACTTCTACTTTGGACGTCCGGTATGTTAATACCTCACTCTTTTGGAGACGGTTGTAATGCTAGAAAATGTTATAAGGAAGAGAGAGGATGATCAGCTGCAAGGCAAATTGGGACAAATTACAACAGCATAGATACACCATTGGAGGTCTCTGGAAGAGCAGTTGGGTGACAGATTGTCTTGGAAAATCGATGTACATGGGTCCCTAAAAGCCACTAAAGACGTGATGCAATCAGCTAAGCCACCAGTCAGGACATGAAAATCCAGTTGCCCAGCAACATGGTGCAAAAGTAGCTGCTGAGTATTGGATCTAGGAGAAGGAACTGCGTTGGAGGACCAGGAGCTTGCTGGCTGAGTGTAGGATGTCATTCGTTTCATAATGTTACAAAACAGAGACTCCCAAAGTTTCTTGTCCTGCTCTTTTCCAGGATTTACAGCAGACATTCATTCTACCATGCACATTCTCTTTGACAGTATGGTTATCTTCCACGTTATCTCCCATGAGGATAATTGAAGGCTGAGAGAAGACAAAACGTGACCGTTCCCACTATTGACTGGAATGGTTTTGACCCACCCATGTTGCTCATTCCTCAAGGAAGGGACATTTCAACACTCCCATTTAGTTCTCCAGAAGATTAAATCTACAAACCAATACTTTAAGAGCCATTATAGCTCAGTTCCATTGTTAATACAACCCCCCCATGTCCACTTGCTCCTCCTTGAAGTGGAGAAGAAATCCAAGCTAGATATCTGACTTTGACTTCCGCATCTTGGAAATTGCCATTAGTGTAATATGGTCTTACTGAACAAATTGTTGGAATCACACAACTGGCTAAGGATAAACAAACAAACATATCAGGACTTAGGGTAAATGTGAACAAAGGCAACCTCAGGCTGTGAAAATTTAATACAGTACCCCTCACCTCCCAGACATAAACTGTTCCAACGTCTACCCTCAAAATGACGCTGGTAGGGCACTGCACAACAGAACAAACTAGACATCAGGAAAGTTTTTTCCCAAGCCCTCACTCTGCTAAACGATAATTCCGTTAAAACACTGTTATAACTATTTACAAAGTCTGCACTATTATTACTATTAATCTTCTCATCAGTCTCCTTACTACTATCTCATTCCACTTGTGACGTAGGACTTAACTTGGTCGCCTGTATCCTTACAAATTATATTGACAGTTTCCTAGTATGATTTGATTGCTTATTGTAAACAACTGATTTGATTGCTTATTGTACCCTATGCATTATATAAGTGTTGCTTACCTGATGATTCCTTGACTTCTTGACAAAATATATTTTTTCTTTTATGTACATTGAAAGCATTTGTTCCAAGACAAACTTCCTTGTGTGTCCATCGACATGCCAATCAGGAATTTCATTCTATTCTATCAAAATATAAAAAAAAAGGAAATCTGGGCTTTGAGGCTGCTTCTTCTCTGTAAAACAAATTATCTTCCTTCCTTCCTTCCTTCCTTCCTTCCTTCCTTCCTTCCTTCCTTCCTTCCTTCCTTCCTTCCTTGGAGAAATATATTTTTCTTGATCATTTTACACTGAAATCCAAATTTTCCTTGACTGCAAGAGCAATTCAGTATTGCTTGGTAAATGTGACTCTCCAGAACTAATAACCCAATTTTTACTGAGATTGCAGTGTGTAATATAGTTGAGAAATTGTCAGGGGTACTTATTGTCATGAAGATGGTGCCCATGGAGTCATTGATAATCACCCATAATTTTTTAAAAAGCCACACACCAACACCCTACACAAACACACTTCTGAGTAATTTCAGTCCTAATTTGTTTTTGTATCTTCCACCTCCTTGTCCATGTACTTTCATTTGCTAACACCAAGGAGCAAATGTTCAATTATTGTGCTTGATTATTTGAAGAAGCAGACAGATTTTCTTTTAAATAACTCACCACAATTTAATGTGTCCTGTAAGAAAGCTATTTACCTCCATTCCTTTTACAAAGCTGCAATTACTCTGTTATAGGACAGGGATTATCTTAAATGTAATTGGTCAAAAATCTTTCATATAAACCCTCTGATTTTGGATCAAAGGAATTATGAAGTACTATATAATTTATTTTAAAGTAGAGGTTTGCTGCGTAACCTTCTCTATCATTACTGTTTCCTTTCTCATGGTGTCTTTCCACACTGGTGAGATGAAATCTTCCCCACCCATTTTTGAATTCACAGAAAATAGTACCCTCATGACATTGCCAAATCCTACAAATCAACTACTACCTCTCTTCCCAGTTACTGTCATCACCTCACTTCCTTCAAATGACCAAACCTAACGGATTTATACACCTCAAGGCTTCCTTAGACAGTCAGAAGAAAGGGGAAATAGTTTCATAATGATGTCTGTCTTGCCATTCATACAGCATTAACTCTTTGGCTCAGGTAAAATATTTTCCACAAGGGAAACATAGTCTTTACGGTCAATATAACCAATGTGATCATAGTGCTTTTTTTTCTTTTTTAGCACAGATTCATATTTATGCAACCCAGGGTTTTTTCTCCATCTTAATTATCTGATGGAATTAACCAAACTATATCGGGTTATATTTATCTGAATTCAACAACTGATCAAATTCACATTTTGGGCTGAACTGAGCCATAGCTGAACAAACTACACTTGATTGGGTTCACATGCTGCATTAAGCTCTAAAGGCTAGGTCCCACTGGCTGACGGAGGCAAAACATATGCATAAAGGACACAGTGGATGAGCAAAATTTTGGGGGTGGCTCCATTCGTTGTCATCCGCTCAAAAAGTGGTGAAAATTTGCATAAACAGAACGGAAAAGAACGGAAAGGAACAGACAGGGGTAGTACCTAGTGGGAATGTTAAACGGATGTTCATAGGAAGCCTAGAAGATGAAAGCGGATGGAAGCAGATGACACCTCCGAAGGGGTTCCGGGGGAGAATTGCGAAGCAGACGCATAGCGGAAGGGGTGGATGCATAGCGGGTGATGCGAATGCATCATGGACGCCTATAGGAAGCAAAGCGGATGCTGCGCAGATGTATATCGGATGCAAAGCGTTCACTGCGCATGTGGGGAGTATGAATTGCGTCAGCTCCGTGGATACAAAAGGATGCAGCACACATGCAGTCAGCATTCAGAGGAAAGACGTGCTGCCACATCCATCTTCAAGGAACACTATGGTTCGTCAGTCAGGCAAGAAGAGGAAGCCCGTGCTTACTATGTTCCAGCGCTGGCAAGAGGCCAGAACCAGCATCCCACCCCCTGGCTCTGACTCTGAAGCTGCTGGTGCTGCTGGTGCTGCTGCTGTGGTGGACCAGCCCCAAGGCCCTCAAAGCCCTGGCTGCAGAAGGCCGACTGCTCCAAGCTTCCTGAAGATGGCCCTCTGCTCCTCAAGGCCGCGGCCTGAAGGCCCTGCTGCTGAAGGCCCTGCCCAGAGGGAGGAAGAGGCAAGAGAAGGAGAAGGGAGAGAGGAAACAGTACACCATTTCTGAGGACCATGAGGGAGGTGCTGGAATGGCTCTGGAGAAAGGGACTCTATTGGGACACCCAAGAAAGAAGCAGGCAGCTTGGAGAGACAAGGCAGAGAGCCTGGGGCTACCTGCAGACCTAATCCTGGGATGGTGGAAGCACATGCACACCTGGTATCAGCAAGCTACACCTCAAAAATCCAGGCAGGCCGCTGTCAAGCCCACTGACCGGGAGATGTACGTCATGGCCAAGTGCAGTTTCCTGGAGGGGTGAGATCTGCCACCGAGGAGCAGCCCCTCTGACACCCCTCTCCCTCAGACAGCACAGACAGCCAGTCCCTCTTCAGCCAGGAACCAGCTACCCTGTCCAGGTAGGTGTCTTCAGAGGGCCCCATGGCATAGACCCCGCGGACAGCTGCACTCCCCATGCCGGGCGACTTGGAGGATCCCCTGTCACAAATGGAGGAAGAAGCAGCAGCCACCAGAGGACCAACCCACCCCACACCCACCCAGCTCCACGGATGCAGGCAAGGAGGCAGACTGGAGGGCCAAGAACCACGGTGTCCTGTTGAGATCAGGGACACATTGAAGACGCACACAGAACTTCTTCTCCTCAGCTGGTCCACTGCGACATACCATCCTCGGATGGAACACCTTCATTACCTACGTGAGCCACACCCACAGGGACGCTGTGAGGCCAGTACCAGGTGATGAAGGAAAAGATAACAGCACTTCTGCACATTGTCCAAGGCCCAGCTGAAGCTACTCCAACCCAGTCCAGGTCTGCCCTCCTACCCCAGGTGATGTCACAGCCCTTCAACGGCTTTCAACAGCCTCTCACCTACCAAGGCTACGACACCGAGGACTTCCCACAGCAAAAACAGACCTCCCCAGTCCAGGCCAGGTTCATCGCATGCCACAGGATGCCACACCTCACCCAGCTGCAGACCAGACACCCCCACATACACTCCTCCTTCTTCCACCCCACAGCCAAGCCCGATCAACGGACAATCTGTCATCAGTATTGGGGCCTCACATCTCAGGTACTTGATGAAGGCCCCTCAACCTCATGGGACTGAGTCAGCTCCTTGAGAGTTTCCTGAACACACCATCCCCTGTTGTACTCTCGGGGCCAAGCACCCCAATGGCACCTCAGACCAGCACTCAAGCCACAGCCACCTCCACAGTCCCTGCCTGCCTTAACACTGAGACCATGGACCATGACTCAGGAGTGACTGAGAATTAGTGCCAGAGACTGAGTTGTTTACTTGTTCAGTTTATCTTTGCTTACAACACTTTACTTGGTTCATTTTGCTGATTTAATAAAGTCATACAGTTTACTTAAGAAAGTAATAAAGGTTATCTTTGCTTCATACACTTAATTCAGTTTACTTGGTTCATTTTGCTTATTTGATAAAGTCATAAAGGTTACCTAAGAAAGTTAATAAAGGTAATCTTTGCTTGAGACACTTGGTTCATTTTTTTACCTTTGTGAAGTGTTGTGAAAACTTTTTAACAAAATGGTTAAGCCTTTGCATGCTTGTGGGATAGATAAGGATAGTTGTGGGATAGAGATAACCTCCAGTGCAAGCATAGTGGGACTGTATGGTCCCCCATCCCAGTGCCACACATATGGATCTTTTTCATCAATAACAATTTATTCATTGATCAACACATTTCAATAAACAAAGCTCTTTTTAATGCCTATCATTGGTAGGACACTCAACCATACACATGGCACAGATTCATCAGTGTTATAGTGCGATAGCTCAAGGAAGCATCCATTAATCATCTATCATCCTATCTTGGCACTCACCACCACTGCTCCAGCTGGGGAGTTGCACCAGTGTCTCAGGAGTATTTTGCTGCTTCTTCCCTTCACAGTGAAGCTCTGTTGGGGCCTTGTACATCCACAAGTGTCTACGTTTAGGTTCGTCCCTGCCTCCATTCCACCAGGCCTCCATGTCCCCGTTCCTTGCTGACGGTCCAACAAGTCTGTTCTGCAACACTGGGGTAGCGGTGGCGCATGAGATTGGTCAGGATGCAGCAAGCTTCAGCATGCTCCTCACAGTATGTGCTTCATGCTGCATGGGGGTCAGGAAGTATCTGGAACCTGTTGGCCCAGGATGCCAAAGGGCGTTCCTCACACACCACCCGTCTTGCCTGGACAGCCTGTAGTTGAAGATCCTTTCTTCACGTGTGACATATCTACTTAGGAACTCAGTAGCGCTCTGAGATGGGTCGGTTCTGAGGGCAGAAGGCATCATCCACAAATGGATGAAGTAGGGCACATCTTGTGTGTATTGGGTAGTGGGTCTGGATCTGGAAAACCCATGATGAGGTTGCATTCCAGCCGCATCCTTGAGGTGACTGGCGTTGTATACCTGGCATCTGAAGCTGACCCGTTGCCTGAAAGCATCGATGTACATGAACTTGTAGTCAGCATCAACCATGGCAAAGAGGATGATCCTGAGAAAGCCCTTGTAGTTGAAAATAAGTAGAGCCTGCTGATGGGCTGGAGCTTTGGCAGGCACCGTGCTTCCCACTCACTATGGCTCCAACGGTGTGGGGGAAAGTTCCACCTCTGATACCACCTCCTTCTGCAGAGTTTCCTCCAGCCTTGCTACGTGTGGTGGGGCACTTGAGGAGCGTCCTTCCACGTATTCTTCAATGATGGCCTGCACCACTTCTCTGACACTTTGGCTGGATGCTGTTGTGTGGCAACCTCCATGCACTGCATGTTTTCTGGTATTGTGGTTCACAGAAGCCAGGTGGCGCAGAGTCAGTGCCACCTTCAGTCCAGGGTCCAGGTTGGCCACGAAGTTGGTGCTACGCTTGGTCAATCTGGGTCTCAGATGCTCTACAACTTCGTGAAACATGGCTGGTGGCATCCCTCATGAGAGTGATGGAATGCATGAGGGTCCTTCATTCCTCACGCATACCATCAACTGATCATACAGTCCAAAACTCCATTCTCTCATGATCCATCCTCAGTCCCACACAGCTCTTGGACCGTCTCCTTCTTCTCCTTTCTGTATAAAAGGTGAAACAGATCTGAACAGGTTTTGGTTCTGGTGATGAATGATCGCAGCTACCATACGGACTGTGTCATGATCCTTGGTGGAGAACAATTGATGATGTTGAAGACCAAGACCAAGGGTGAAGAGGTCTGTTACACACGGCTGCTGGACTCATATTGAGATCGAGATGATTTCCTCCCCCTTTTTATTGGAAATATCGGGTAGTCCGCTAGGTGTCCTTCTACATACTCTAGACATACTGCAGACATCCTAAATATCCGTGATACATCCCAGATACAAACATTTTGTCCGTTTTAAATCCTTTATATACAAGATGCATATGCTTACATCTTTTCTATTTCCCGTGCTACTAACGCTGTGTAGACGTTCCGTGTACCTTTTGTTTCATCCCTCTTTCCGTTTTCAGCTGCAGCAGATGTGAGTTGAGGGGATGGCCAAGAGATGCAGAGAGGATACAGTGGACGTTTAAACGGATGATAAAGACATAGAATGTTTGTTGCCCGTATATGTCGCGGATGTACATCGTACCGGTGGAAAGTTCATCCCGCTCACAAGTTTTTTGTGCAGCTCAAAACTTCTTGCGCGGGATGAAATCTCAGTGGACGGATGCTCAAGGGATAGAGCGTATGAAACACTTATGGGGTGAGTACACGAACAGGATGGCATAGTGTTTTCCAACAGATGGCAAGCTTTTTTTTAATGTGTCACATCCTCTTTGCATCCATTAGTGCAGTGGGATGGGGCTTAAACTATAATTTTATAAAGCACGGTGACTGGAGGTGCTCGGCATGATCTGCAACCCAACAAGACAGACACAGAGACAGACTTCAGAGAGTAATTAGGACTGCAGAAAAAAACAATTACTACCAACCTGCCTTCAATCGAGGACCTGTATAACGTACAATTCAAAAAGAGGGCTGTGAAAATATTTCAGACCCCTCACATCCTGGACGTAAAATGTTTCAACTCCTACCCTCAAAATGATAGAGCACTGCATACCAGAATAACTAGACACAAAGAACACCATCACTCTGCTAAACAAATAATTTCCTCAACATTGTCCAACTATTTACAAAGTCTGCACTATTATTAATCTTCTCATCACTCCTTATTACTCATCCCCTCCCACTTGTGACTGTATGATTGTAACTTTGTCGCCTGTATCCTTAAGATTTATATTGACTGTTTCCTAGTATGAATTGATTGTTTTTTGTACCCTATGACTATCCTTAAATGTACCTTATGATTCTTGACGAATGTATCTTTTCTTTTATGTTCACTGAGAGCATTTGCACCAAGACAAATTCTTTGTGTGCCCAATCACACTTGGCCAACAAAAAATTCTATTCTATTCTATTCTATTCTATTCTTATTCTTATTCTATTCCATTCCATTCCATTCTAATACTTGGGTGAAAAAAAAACAGCAGGAAACACATTCATACCAGTGTTAAAGGACAGACTGGAAAAAAAAAACAGGAGAAGATAATGGCAAATCATTATCATGATAATGGCAAATCAAGATTAGAAATGAGCTCTACCATGGTAGGATTGTCCCTTCTTTGCATTTGGGGGAGTGGGGCTCCTGGCAGTCCTGCAGTTAATAATACATGATGTAATTCATTGGGTGTCACTTAATTAGAGCAGGGGTGTGAAACTCAATTTCATTGAGGACCGCATCAGGATTGTGTTCAGTGGTGGGTTCCTACCACTTTGGGATAACCGGTTGTTAACTTTATGAGTAGTTTGGCGAAATAGTTGTTGAAAGAATTCATTACGGCAGATAACTGGGTGTTAAATTATTTGAATTGCATTTGACTTCAAGGGGCTGGGGTGGGTGTGGCCAAAGTGGGCATGGCCAGCTTGACGTCACTCATGTCAGGGGCACCTGTGGCAGCCCATGTGCTCTGCCAGTGAAAATGGACTCCCAATCTGTGGGATGGCCTCCTGCAAAACTCTGCCAGTGAAAATAGAGCTCAGGAGGGCCTCCCAAACTCTATTTTCAGTGGCAGAGGGTTGCAGGAGGCCAACCAAGCCGAAAACCGAAATTGAGAGCCCAATCTTCCTGGCAGAGGCACCATGGGCTGGTCCTTTGCAGTTTCCAGGGTGGCCTCACGGGCCAGATCTAAACACAGGCTGGATTTGGCCCACGGGCCTTGAGTTTGACACCCTGGCATAGAAAATTCTTGACCACTAAGCTCTCCTATGACTTAGAAGTACTGTGATTTTTGTTCCTAGCATTCCTGCTCATCTAAATTAATTTCACTTCTGCTTGTTAGCTTCTTTCTACTATGGAAATGCAGCAAATTGTCTTTTGCCAGCTTTCACTTTCTTTATTCTTCTTATGAAGCTCAGTTGCCCATCTCTGTCAGGAAGTTAGTGCCTCCTGCAGCAGATTTGCAGAAATTTCTCTGACCAAATGTTCACAGAGTTTTGCAAAAGAGAACCTTTTTTGTACAGTCCCCAAAATACAAAAGAAAATCTTGCAAAGCAGGGCAAGGTTTACATATAAAAACAACTTTTTTATATAAAAAGAAGTCTCTGTCTTGTGATACTTCACTGCTTTTTCTGATTTTCTCCAGGGTTTTGCCCATCATTCGCCTGCTATTTCTAACCCCACACACAACCTTCCCACGTCTCCCTCCTGTCTTGTCATGATTTGTCATTCATTCAATTCCTCCCATGACTCAGTCCCACCAACCCCCAGAAAACATTAATAGACTGCCAGGTCTAGGCTGCAAAAATCCATACAACAACTAGATGGCAGCAAAGTAATATAGAAAATTCCATTGGTTTGTTCATTTGCCCTGTTATCAGATTAAAAACAAAAATACTTCAGAAAAATGTAACTGAATGCACTAGGCCCATTTAACAAGAAAAAACACAGGAAGAACCAAAAACACTGTCTCAGTTCAAGAACTCAGAAAACATGGGCTGATCTGCTATCTGGGAGAATGTGTTGATTTATTTGAATCCTGTCTTTAGTATATTTTTTACAAATAAATCAAGGTAGCAAATATATCCCACATACCTTCCTCCTCCTATTTTCTCCACAACAAAAGGTCTGTGAGATGGGTTGGGCTGAGAGAGAGAGCAACTGGCCCAAGGTTACTCAGCTGGCTTTCATGGCAAAAGCAGGCCTTGAATTCATGGTCTTCTGCTTTTTAGCTTGATACCTTAACCACTAGACCAGGAGTCTGCAGCCTTAAACACTCAAAGAGCTATTTGGACCTGTTTCCCACAGAAAAGAAAATACTGAGAGCCAATAATTTAACAACCAGTGTGATTGGGTGGGCATGGCCAACTCAACGTCACTCACTCCCACTCAATAACTCCTGCTCTGGAATATGGAGTGAATCTCCATCCCCCTTACTGTTTTGTTCGAAAACACACGAGGTAGACCGGGTTCCAACAACAAAAGGTTTTATTTGAACAGTAGTCAGAATAGNTTTCAGCCTATGGCATTTCTTTAAACTTGCCGCCTTTCAGCAGCTCTTTGGATTGGTTCCTAGTGAACCAATCCACTTCTTACATTTTTGAACCAATCAGAACAGTAGCCTAGGATTAAACCACTTGCATATAGAACACTTACCTTCTCAGGCCAGGCGAGGATTGATGGGGAGGGGGGGAGGCCAGCCAGTGGTGGGATCAGCTGACAGGGAGCCACAGCAGAGGGCCGAAAGAGCTGCATGCGGCTCCAGAGCCACAGATGGCAGACCCTGCACTAGACCAAACTGACGATTCCAGAGAAGGCCATACTAAGATCCTGCTCCATGGCCATGCAAATAATACTCCCCAAGGTAGGGATACTCCCAGCAAGGAACCTTCTTTTCCAGATATTAATGGAGAGGGAGAATATTATGGGAGAAGATGGACCCAACGATATTTAAATTCCAAGTCATGAAGGGTTTACAACCAACAACTTGATGTGCGTCCAGATGTACATTAGTAACCAGAGCTACTTTTGAAGCAGGGATATTAAGCAAATAAACAGACTCTTTCCTGTAACTGCCTGAGCTGTTGTGTTCTTAATTTCTTGCTAGGGACTGTCCAGATATTTGCAGTTTCAATACAGTCCTTTGGAAGTTAGCACCCAACCCTCTCCTAGAAAATTGAAATATCCTAGGAAATATTAAGGCAGGAATTTAAAGCAGATATTCTCTCTAACAGAAAAGAAGAGCAGACAACATCTCAGAAGCTCCATCTTTCCCACCTTTGTTAATGGGTGCCACTAAGTGCCTGGCTAGAATATTTACATAACACGAAGATCTCCAGGCTACAAGTCTATAGCAATTTGCCCGAAAGTCCCTTTCAGTGCATCATCCTTCCACAAGGTCTGCAACCAAGCTTGGAACTCAGGGACATGGGGCAGGTTGCCCCTGTAACAGGCGTCTAGCCGTGCAGGTGCATTAGGAAGCACACCTCAATCAGAATATACGAGCTCAGTGTGCCAGAAATCCCAAACAATGTTATAACAAATCACACTCTCAAGCATATCATGCCTTCCTCCTTTTTTAAAATATATCCTTACAATTTTATTGACTGATTCCTAGGACGATTGATTGCTATATTTGCATTACCCTATGGACTATCAATTTGAAGCTGTTGGAGCTGATATTTCTTGACTCTTTGACTAATGTGATCTTTTCTTTTATGTATACTGAGAACATTTTGCACCAAGACAGATTCCCATGTTTGTGTCGCAATCACAACTTGTTATTTATTTATTGTATAAAACAATACAAAAATAGCAAAAACATACAAAACAATAACAATAATGAATTGCCAAAAATAAGCCGCATCAATATGCTTGACTATATTTGCGACCCGCATGACATTACAATAAAAACAATAAGGTCCAATCGACTGATGCGTCGTGGAACAAAGGGTCTAGGAGAGAGAAAGAAAGAGCGGTGGAAGTAAGATGAAAGAAATACGAGGGGAGGAGAGGATGATTAAAAACCTCCTGATTATAGTCTCCCGCCAAATTGCATAAGCTGACAGACTCGCGTATCATACCTAATATGAACATTGCAGCATGCATAGTGAATATTTACTGGACCGTAAATACTATTGAATGGTATTCACATGAAACATGTTAGCCTTTTTGTCACGTGATAAATATTACACTGAGGAATGAGAGACGCAGAAGAGAGAAAAGAAAGAGAAAAAACTAGATGCATCTAAGGCAAAACAGAGATCTACTTGTTCGTTCAAGACTAATATTTATAGTGAACCATATTTGCCCTGACAGCACGATGAATAATGAAACCAACAGAGAAGGAATGAATCAACGCCAGGTTAATATCATAATTCAGGAGGAACGCAGTATACTGCAAGGTTGCATCATGCCATGTAGGCAGCGATCTCAAAAGAAAGGATAGATAAGAGCTAGAGATAGATACTAACAATGATAAAGAATGAATCGTTAAATTGTTGTCGGTGATCAACTGACAAGATACCTCAGCTTGAGATGACTGTGAGATCAAACATTTTTCTTTAATTTACTTTTTTTAAATGAATAAATAGACTTGGTATACGTATACTTCAAAGTGGAGCGTTGTTTGTTCCATAATATCTGGGCAGTGTATGCGTATGGATTTGTGTGCTAAGAATGGTATTGTGAGGGTTCGTATGCGAGTTAGTGTACAAATGGTAGCATTGCCAAGTTTCGTTCGCACCGCTTGCTAGGAGTAGGAATGGATTTCTGAGTTTCAGCTGAGAACATTCGATAAATGAAGGCAGGTAATGATTGTATTGAATGCTGGAACAGTCAAAAAAGTGCAGTTTTGAGTAAATGTGTGGGTCTGTCATTGTCACCTAGATCTATATAGGTTCTTAAAAGAAAAAAATAGGGGGGATCTGTGTGATCATCTCATTAACCAGAGCATTGATGCAGATAGAGAACGAATTAGCTTATTCTTTTGCAATTTTAATATAATCAGTTGTGATGGCAGACAACCTCGAGTTTCCGCCACATAGTCTATATTACAGAATGTAAGAAATGTAAGTTGTCAGGTATAGATCAGTGGCAGTATTATAAAAGCTATTTCGCAAAACTAATCGTCAACAGATAAAGCACAATGTTTGAGTTTACATAATATTCCAACATTACGAGCAATAGGAAATGAAACATATTTCACATGATCATTCCAACTAAGAGTTTCATTAATTATAATTCCAAGAAATTATATTTTCAATATAATAAAGATTGGCCAATAAAGATTTCTAATCTAATTAATCTCATAACTGAGGCAAGAAAGGCCGTGAAATGGGGCAAAATTCACTTAACAAATGACTTGCTTAACAAATGAAATGTTGGGCTCCATTGGGGTCGTACGTCGAGGACTACCTGCATGTCAGAAGTTGTTAATCAAGATTTCCATATTTCCAGTGCAAACTTGGTACAAAAATTGGGTTTTTACCAGTAGGTTTTACTCTCCTGCATTGCAAACAGCAGGAGCAAATGTTGCAAATGTCTTCTGCAGTTGCATTGACTGATTTTTATTAAATCTGCCACTCAGTGGAAAAGCTGCAAAAGTAGTTCTGAAGCAGCAGGGTAACCTATTTCCCTTGGGTGGAAATTCCCATCCCATCCCATCCCGTCTATGTCTCTACAGGGTTTCCCCTCCTGACTGAAACAAAATCCTACATTGCTTTGCCACCATCCTTCTTGTTTCTGGCTGTTCTGAGGCAGGGGTTGGTTGCTTCCCTAAGAAAATATTTTCCTTTCCATGAAAAGCACACGGCTCAGGGGAGATGAAGAATTGGGTTGGGACGCTGGCTGGCTGGTTGCCATTTTTGTGCTTTTTCCCAATGGTCCTCTAGAAGAAGCATTGATGGGAGCACAGAAAGTGGGACAGTGGAGCAAACAGCCTGCAAATTTGCAATTTGGATGAGGCCAAGCCTCATCTTGATTCTTAATAGACTAAACTGTAGTAGCTAAAAAAGGGAGAGGAGAATGGTCTTCAGCCCTTTCTTAGCCATGAAATGTAAGGGTGATCTTCAGATGTTCATCATGCTCAATTTTACCTGGGAGATGGGGATGAATAATCTTTCATGTTACTTTTAAGTTCTTGATGGAAAGATTGCATTAAATGTCACACTACAAATAGCTTCCATTATTATAATCTGCTGACTATAATCAATAGAGGCCTGCAAAATTAATCAAGGAAGAATTGCTGGGTGGTGAAAACTTCTGTCCAAAAACTTTATTTATTTTTGCTTGGAGATGGAGAGAGGCAGCTTAAAAAGCCAATGTCCTTATTATTTTTGCTGTTGCCCATAAGGACAATCTCATTTGGTGGACACCTGCCACAATTAGAATCATCCAGTAAAAACTCTTATACTCTGGAAAGCAGTTATTCAATTTCTACCAGAACAGACTTCTCTGCTATTGATGGCAGAGTTCCTCTTGGCTGAGAGAGCCATTCGTTGCTCAGAAATTTATTTCCAGGAAAAAGATTCCTGTCTAAACTAATATGTCTATGGGGATATATGTATCTGAAAGCCTCCTTAGTCACAATATCTTCCCAATAAGGAGCTGAAGAATCTATTAAGAAAGGTGATTGAATTTTTCAAGCATAGCTTGTTCCCTATAAACTTCATAATTATGATTTCCTCTGGTGCCTTTTGTCTCCAAATGGCCCTCTGCCCACCAGTGCATGCCTTGTGATATGTTACAGCAGCAGCAGCAGGTCAAGAAAAAACAACAGATTTACTGTTTTTCTACTGTGAGTTTCACTGGTTCAAATTAACTGCTTGTTTATTCAATTTCTATTCCACCATGTTCAAGGTAGATAGACAATTATTTCCTCAAAGTTATCTTTATGTAACAATCCCATAAGTTTGGGTGAAAAAATAGAGACTGACCCGAAGCAACTGAAGGAGCTTGATGTTGGATTTCCCAAGTACTAATTTAGTATCCCCTGAGAGACAGTTTGGCGTACTTGTTAAAGCAGTAGGCTAGAAACCAGGATACCATGAATTCTAGCCCTATTTTATATACAAAGAGAGTAATTTTAGCCCAATCATTCTCTTTCAGCTCTAGAAAGCTGTCTTCATATCTTCATGTCATCCTCCATCCCTATCTAAGCCTTTTAAAACTTGCCTTTATCTGTTCCAGGTTAAATAGGATTCTACATTTTAAATATACACCAAACAACAGTACCTATACTGTGGCTATGATCTTACTGGCTTCATCAACTTTTTGTTAAAACTTGTTACCTCCTCACAAGTCCCAACCCTTCCCATAGTACCAAGGAGAGCGGTTGATGGATATTTTCCCCAAAGCTGATCACGGAACAAAACAAAGCCAAGAGAACCGATGAGTCGTTGCCTTTACTGTTCCTTTGGCATCATAAAGGCAGAACCATTCACTCACCTTGTACCCGTGAAGCAGCAAATATGCTGATATATATTTTTCTGCTAGCACATGAACTGGGTAATAGGATATTAAGGCAACTCGGAGAAAAAGCTGGAGAGGAACAGTAAATAATTACTTAATTCTTTCCTAAAAGCTATCTTTGGGTGTTCTGTCTTTTATTTCTTTGAATTGTTTTAATAAAATTTTGGTGCTTATTCTAAATGAAAGTGATCAATTTTTCACTTCTTATATACAGAATATACCCTTCTTGTCTTAAGAGATTACAATAGATGAGCTTTAAACAAAAGAGAAATACCTATTTTAGTTATAAATATGTAGATTCAATAACAACATCCATGAAGCTTGGTTCCTTATTTTCTTTTATTGCAGTTATGAGTTTGCTAACACCATTAATATTGCGATTCATTATTCACCTGCCTTTTATTTAATTACCCGAAGCAATATGATTTGGCTTATCTGGTTGTTAGGGCTGTGATTGTTCATGCACCATTGTTATATATTGGCAATGTTTATACCATTTTCATGTTCATTTAAAATCATACTGAATATTTAATTTCTATGGGCATTTAAGCTACTGTTCTTTTGATTTTATCTGCTGATAGCATCATACAGGTTAGGGTGAACTATACATTTCAAATGCTTATATTTAATTCAGTTGGCACGTTGTCTTGTTTAAAAATGGACATTTAAATATTTGAGCTTGAACAAAGTTCAACAAATAAGAATCAAACTGTTGTTGAAGGGAAGTTGATGTGTAAATGTTTCTTTCTTTTCAGAACTTAATTAGGGATGTAATAAAATCAGAATACAATTAAACATGCTCAAACATGTTCTGAAAACAATCCCTTACATATATACAGTACTTCAGCATAAAGCTGCCTAAGATTGCTTGACTAGTTGATTTATTTATCAGTCAAGACAACCAATAATGCAACCTTATTCATATTGGCTTATAAGTAAGTCTTAATGAATTAAAGGAGAATTTGCTCATGGCAAGCTTGAAATCAGATTTCAGTCTGAATCTTGCAGCTGTAGGCTTGTTTCTCGCTCTCATTTTAGCAGTAATTTATTTGGCTTAAATTTCACTTTCTTAATGTCTGCTTGTCAGGCTGCTCTTCATAAGCCCAGGAAGAGAGCCAATTTTAAAAAAAAATGACATGAGCAGTGCTGTCTGCCTCCTTTTACGTTGAGCTATTTGCATTTGCTCTCAAGCCTAGTAGGAGGTTTTAAGAAGATTTGGACTGGAAGACCCATCAATACAGGTACTCCTTGACTTACAACAGTTTGTTTAGTATCAGTTTAAAGTTACAACAGCACTGAAAAAAAGTGACTTAGGACCAGTGGTGGGATTAAAAATTTTTCACTACCAGTTCTGTGGGTGTGGCTTGGTGGGCATGGCAGGGGAAGGTTACTGCAAAATCCCCATTCCCTCCCCATTCCAGAGGAAGGTTACTGCAAAATCTCTGTTAACCAACCCATTAACCTGATTTCCAGCTCCATTCTCCTGTGCAGGAACTCGGGAACTCGGGAGGCAGAGAATAATTGGGGGAGGGGCCAATCAGAGGTGGTATTTGCTGGTTCTCTGAACTACTCAAAATTTCCGCTACCAGTTCTCCAGAACTGGTCAGAACCTGCTGAATATCACCTCTGCTTAGGACCCTTTTGCAACATCTCCATGATCAACATCTCCATGATCATGTGCTCAAAATTCAGTTGGTTGGCAACTTTTTCATATTTCTTTTTTTTTCCAATTCCATTTTTTATTTTTAACTGTATAAAATACAAAAAAAGAAAAAGAAAATAGGAAATTAAGAAGGGAACGGGGAAAAGGGATGTGAAATACAAAGAGAAAGAGAAAAAGAAAGAAAAGGGGGCATTGACTTCCAACTCTTCCTAGCACAGTACAAGATAAATACACTCCAACCTCAACTTTGTGCTTTTACATATGAAGATATAACTAGCCATTTCTGTTGCATCAATCTTCCTAATCAACAAAACCAAAATCAAAGTTTCATTTTTTTTCTTCACAAACACAAATTCCAGAAGTGATATCCAAATAAGAACATATTTTCTTCTCTAAATAAAGGATTCAATTTAACCATTCCTGCTTTATCTTGCATGCTATACTTCAGATTGTTGCTGTGTCCCAAGGTCATATGATCAATCTTTTGACAAGCAAAGTCAATCGGGAAGCCAGATTCACTTTACAGCCATGTTACTAACTTAAACAATGGCAATGATTCACTTAACAACTGTGGCAAGAAAGGTTGTGAAATGGGGCAAAACTCATTTAATGTCTCAACCATAGAAATTTTGGGCTCAGTTGTGATTGTATGTCAAGGATTACCTGTATGGGATGTGAGAAGAACATTCCAGAAACTCCAGTCATCCTCTAAGCTAATTTTATTTCATTATCTCCTAAATAAATCCATTTTATTGTTTAAGTGAATCTTTAAGAAACTACTGTCATGCAAAATGTTTCAACAGAAGAAAAGTATGGATATATATAATATTAACAAAATATTACATTCAGAATTAATAATTGTAACAGGAAAAATGAATTATGGACACTTATGTTACAAACAACTTCAAAAAATTTGACCATATTGGTTGAAATTCTTTGCCCTTTTGTTTTAAAAATAATCTAATTAAATATTTAATTAAAAAAAACAAACCAGGTGTGCATTTTTCCTTCTAAGATTGTTGGATAATACAAGTGGCCTCATAGCGCCAAATGCCAAATGAATCTTCTTGGATTCTTAATTTTCAGCCAAGAGGAACATGTGCATCTTATCACAATGTGATATATCACAATGTGATATAAGATGATATTACATCTTATCACAATTGATGTAGTTATATTAATCCTGTTGAGGTTTTCCCAAAATGTGACAACAGGACAAAAACAAATAATATGAATTAATGTTCCAGCATCTGAGGTGCATCTCCAAGAGCAAGATAGGTGCAAAATATTAATACATTCTTGTCTGAAATATATGCAACAATTTGATTTATTTTGAGTTCATATGAAATCATAACTACTAAATATTAAATTGTGTAAAGCAAATAGCCGTTGATTTATCATGTGAGGACATTCAAATCCATTATTCTAGAATCACACAAATAATTGACATTGATTCCATCAATTTCCCATTAAATTTTTTTTGCAAACCTTTTAGAAATAGTCTTCTTATAATTAAGTTAATCCAAAGTCATTGTGTCAGAGGTCTTTTGTAGTTTGTTGCAAAGCAAACTGATATGTTATTTTTAACTTGGGATGGTTACCCCACAATGTAAATATTTCATGGATAAAGAGATCCAAGTTATATCTCTGATTCAAAGCTCCGATTTATCCATGCTGGAGGAGGAAAGCTCTGTAGGAGCTCAGAATAATCTCTTGTTTTTTTTCCTCAGGAAGAGAGCCTGTATGTGAAGTCCAAGAGTTTCTCTGGGCTAATCCATAATCCATTATTTCATTAATGCCTTTGATCCTTTGACATTTCCTCTAACACCTGGACAGCACACCCAAGAGCTAATTAGCAAAGCGATCAACAGAGAGAGCAAGGCATGATTTCCAGTCACTTGGAGGTGACATGTCTACCCTTGATGTTCTTGCTGCAGTTGATAAAAGGCTACAGTGTTGAAATTAGAACAAGAGCTTTTGGGGTGGCACAAAAGACCTTAGCAGACAAATCTGCATTCAGGTCAAAGAAGCAAATGTTTCAGGTGGAAAATGAGGTTACCTGGGAATGGAGAAATCTCATCACTCAGCATTGGGTTGGATTATTAGCCATCCTTGGCAAATGAGTGTGAGATCTGCTTAGAAAAGAGTTGGCCATTTTCAGGGTCCCTTCAAAACCTGGACTTGAAGATAGCAAATGAAATGAAATGCAGATAAATTATGACCATTCATTTAGCAAACTTTCATACTTATGACAGGGCTGAAAAACTGGTCCTTGTACTTACAATCATAGCATCCCCAGAGCTATGCGATCCAAATTTTTACACTTGGCTTGTGATTGATGCAATGTCCCAGGGTTATGTGAATGCCCTTTGAAATCTTTCCATGGACTTTTGACAAACTCAGTGGAGGAAGCTGGATTCACTTAACCATGTGAATTCACCTAACAATGGTGGTAAAACAGGTGGTAAAATTGGGCACACCTCACTCAACAATGCCTCGCTTAGCAACAGAAGTTCCACTCTCAACTGTGGTGGCAAGTCAAGGACTATCTGTACATTATGGATGGATGACCATGTGGGAATTACACAGAAACTGTTGGAGCTTAAAGTCAAACGTGTTAAATCAACTTTCCTTGACTTGGATGTGTTATGACAGGGCAGTCAAACTTGCGGCTTGCGGGCTGGATGCATCATGTGCTGGCCATGCCCGCACCCAGTTTAGCGAAAGGGGGAAAAAGTCACGATACATCACATGACGGCGCCGTGATGAGTTTGACATTCCTGTGTTATGACTATAATTTTCAGATTTCCCAGCCAGGGGTGGAAGTTGTGATTTGGGTATTTGGTGATTTGAATGCTGAAAATTATTTGAATGCTGAAAATACTTTGTGCATTAAGAAAAATAATGCAGCTGGATTCATGCCTATTTAGTTTAGTTTACATTATTGTCATTGCACCTCGTACAACAAAATCAAACACCATCCTCAGTGCACACTATGATCATGAAAACAAACACAAACACACATCTTTCACATTCTACACATTGAACCGAAAACCCCCAACACTGTACCAATACTGCACTATACAGTAGAATTAAATAGAGTTACTGCCCTGGGAGAGAAGCTGTTTTTCAGCCTATTTGTCCTTGTTTTTATTATCCTGTACTATCTTAGTCATATTGGGTTTTATTCAATTTTGCCTTACAATGTTGTCTGAGTCTTTGCTTTATAATAATAATAATCCATTATTAATCATATCTTAAAATACAAGCCCGGCCGTTGGCACTTATTAAACAATCCATAGACAAAATGCAACTTGCTGCATTTTCATAAATAGGTTAAAGTTGTTTTATTTCAATGTTCTTTTAGATTTAGCTGACTGATCAGAGTTACCAATCTTAGGTTTTATTTGGGTCTCATCTTAGTTTTTGTGGTCATCGTTTAATACTTTTCTCCATTTAGCTACTTATTGTAGTTTGTTTTCTTTTCACTGGATATTGTATGTCACTGAGGAACATTTGGGGTTCAGATGAATTCTAAGTACTGTTAAACATAAATTTATATACATAAGCCTATTCCACATTGATAAGCACAAGGTCTGGTTTCTTAGAATATTTTGGGAGTGGCTGTTGATTACAGAATCAAAATATTACTAGATTTAGCCAATGAAATAACAGCAAATAGGAGAGGAATTTCCTGAACTTCAAGGACATTGATCAGCTTGAAGGTTTAATGTTGCCATTTGTGGTTTGGATTGGATATGCCATTTTCAGTGCTCTTTTGGAACAATTCCTCTTTGCTGAGAAGTCAAGTTCACTTCACTCCAATCCACCCTCTAACTTCTAGATCTAAACTAAGTGGAAGGAGGAAGCACAGTTATACTGCCTGGCAACCAGGACTCCATCACCATTTCAGCTGGCATGTAAGTGGGAGGGAAATTGTTCTAGTGCTCCATCACAGTTACATTGCTTTTTAAAGAGGAAAATGTGTTAAAAATTAGAGGATTAGTCCAAAAAAGATCTGAAATGGGATTGTTAGGAGGACCAGTTCTCTTCAACTGCGACAAAGATTTATACTCTAGGTTTATAAATACATTCTGAGTTAAAAGCTAAGGAGAACAATTGCTTGAAGAGTGGAAAATTTACTTATTTGGTTTCCCGTTTGGTTTTTTTTAATTAGAAGAATAAAATACATGAATTGGGATGGGGAGTTTGCTGGGTGTCAGGAACTCAGCAATATCACAAATTATGTAGCCCGCCTCTGGCCTACAATGCTCATCAGCTGAGAGAAACACCAAAAGGGAACTAATTCATCCTTTAAGCACCTCTCTCTTCTAATCTATCCTCCATTCTGCTGACTGGGTACCAGCATAACCCTTTTCTTCTCTGTTCCTCTTTTACTTATTGTATCATATTATTCCAAAACATTAAATAGCATTTGGAAGTCCACCTGTTCCAAACAGGCCCCCTCAAACATTAAGCACACATTTAAGAACATTCAATGAGGTAGAATGATGGTGCCAAATAATCTTAGTTCTCCCACCCACTTTGATGGTCAAGTACAATCTTTTGCTAAGTTTTGAAATGGACGTTAAATTGCACAACCAATTCATCAGGGGAAAAGTGGGTTGACTGTGCATACAATGGGCAATAACATTTGAACTGTATTCAACATCTAAGAGCTGGGAGGTAAAGAATATGATTATCTGTTTCCAGCTTTCAGAATTCTGCAGCATATAGGAAATCAGATGGAACAAAACTGTCAAGCACCTTTCCAAAAGACTTCGGAAACTAAGAATAAAAATGTCTTAATGCATCAAAAGAACAGTGCAAAGTGAAGGCGACAAGCAGAGTTATTATGGAGCTAAGTAAGCACACAGAAAATTACTGTAGCTAAACGATATTCATCACTAATTTTGTTTTTTAAATTGCCAACTGATCAGAAGAAAATCACCTGGCTTGCTTCTATGTCTTTCAGAGCAATATTGTTTCTTTCTAGGATGTGACAATTTATCTGCGCTGATCCTTGAACATTAAACTGCTGTGAAAGATATTGGAGCTAAATTCTTTTCCAGTCAGTTGATAATTCTTCTGCAGGATCTAGCTGGAGTAGGAGGAGCAGCAAAAAAGTAAGTATGGCTATTGTGTGTTTTCATCCAGCAACCTTTTTATATTTCTCAAGAATGAGGAAGACAAAGTGGTGTCATGACATCCCCTTGTGAGCAAAGAAATTCAGTGCTGAGAGGGAAGTGAAATAAAAACGGCCTTCCCTCTGGTTCCACCAGACAATGTAAACACAAATCTTTGACGCAATGAGAAGCTTGGCTCAGAATGTAAAACTCCCAGCTGGCAGGGCAGTCACAGGACAACCGTTTGAGCCCTGCCTTTGTGACATTTGAAATCCTAACTGGGGAAATAACCACCAGATGTGAATGCACATCATTCACAGGTGTGGGAGTTTGACTTTGAACGAGAAACTGGCAGCTGGCAAAAAGATCTTCCACATGGTACTTAAAATCCCATGATTGCTTAAAATGGTTCCCCAAAAGGCCAGCTAATGTTTACCCCATGACTTCTCCACCAGAAACCATATCCGTTAAATAGGATGGGTTCTCTTTTTGACCACGTTAAATATGGCAAGTATGAGGCATGTATTTCGTACCTATTTAAGTGGTGCTAGAAACTGGCCTTGTATTTCTGGGCAGCAGCTGATGCTAGGCTGTTGTAGCTTTTTTTAGCCAGGTTTCGATTTGTGAATCAGGTGTCAGCTAATTTTGTTCCGCTCCAGTATATTAGGTGAAGGTTGAAACCCAGGGATGAGATTCATTTTTTTGAACAACTGGTTCTGTGGGCATGGCTTAGTTGATGGGTGTGGCTTGGTGGTCATGTGGCTGGGTGGACATGGCTTGGTGGTCATGTTATTGGCTGGGCGTGGTCAACTCAATATCACTCACATCAAGGCACACATCTCCTCCCCTGGCCTCTCATGACTGTGCGGATGCTGCAACATTCGTAAGTGTGAAAAATGGTCATAAGTCACTTTTTTCAGTGCCATTGTAACTTTGAATGGTCAGTCCACACAAGCAAAGTACCAGCAAAGGAGGGGAAAAACCTCCAAAGATGTTCCTGAGATAGGAAGTCTCGTCCTGCCAAGAATGTAATGAGGGTCAACGGAGAGGCAGTTTCTGTAAGCAACACCAGAATGTTTCCTTCCTGCCTACCTTACAGGATTAGGCCAGTAATTTCTTCTAACAACCGGTTTTCCAAACTGCTCAGAATGTAAACAACCGGTTCTAGCAAATAGGTGCGAACTGGTAGAATCCAACCCCTGTTGAAACCCCAAACACAGTTCTGTTCAGAAAATTAATGTTTAGGTCCCTTTTCTGCTATTTTTCTCCTTAACACTTTTTATTTTTATTTTTGTGATCTATTTTTCATCTTTTTACCTACAGAGTAAAGGTAGATCTCTGACTTACCTCATTTAGTGACCATTCAGTTACAATAGCACTGAAAATAGTGACTTATGAGCATTTTCCACACTTTTGACTGGTGCAGCATCCCCATAATTTAAATACGGATGCTTGACAACTGACTCATATTTACGATGGTTGCAGGGTTCCGAAGTCATATGACCCCCTTTTGCCACCTTCTGACAAGCAAAGTCAATGGAAAAACCAGTTTCACTTAACAACCCTGTTCCCAATTTAACAACTGCAGTTGTTCACTTAACAAATGTGGCAAGAAAAATTGTAAAATGGGGTAAAAAAAATCTCACTTAACTTAAATTTTGGGCTCAGTTGTGGTTGTAAGTTGAGGACTACCTGTACTCGGGGGATGAACAATATAGTAATATGTAAACTTTTAAACTCCAGTATGAAGTTTGTTATCAACAGGTGGTCCTTTAGCTATTCTGACATTTCACAGGCTACAGTTTAAAGCCATAAATTATGTTCAATAAACAATTGGCAATAAACGTAGGCTTTTCAACCTGGATACAGCATGTTCCTAGTATCAAGCTTTGTTTTTTTTCTGATGAACTTCATAAATGAACCTGATCCACAAACCAGCTTCCTCTAGTAAACTTTGAGATGTCTGTAGAAACAACCCAACTTGGCCTGGTGTAGAATTTTCCCCTAGCAGCACCCACAAATAAATGTGAGAATATAGTGCAGCTCTAAAACTCATTGTCTATGTCTGCATGGCATAAACTGGCCAGTCACAATTTGCATTGTGAAAATACAACATGTAAATAATGTTCAGTGTGTTACATAAATTTGAAGAATTGAGTTTGTTAAACCAGCTATTGTAGGTACATCATTCAACCACAGCCACTCTACGTGCAGCAGCACATGGAAATTGTAATGGCTCAAACAAAAAGAAACTCTGGGTGAGGTAATTTTTAACAAATAGCACTTGAATAGTGAATTGGAGCATTTGGATGTGAATTATAAGAATGAAAACTGTTCATATCTAATAGTTGGGTGCAGGTAGTGAGGGAATTATAATGTGGTTTAGTGTTCACATTTCCCTCTGTATTACCTGAATTAGAGGAAACTTCAAACAATGTAAATCTAAATTAATATGATAGTGGTTAAGGCAAGATGATAGAAACTAGAAGACTAACATTGTCTTAGCCATGAAAGCCAGCTTGGTGATCTTGGGCCATTTATTATCTCTCAGCCCAACTCATCTCTTGAAGTTGTTATTGTTGTTATTGTTGTTGTTGTTGTGGGGGCAATGGGAGGGAGGAATATTATATATGTCCACCACAAAGATTTTTCCTGCAGAGCTGTCAGTGGTACAGCGCTAAAAAAGAAAAGGGACTCATCAGAAGGACAATTCTTCCTGCAGTGCCTCCTGATTTATACCTATTGTGGTAGCTCTTCTGCTGGTTAGATGAAGGCTCCTGATAATTAAGCATTTATGAAGCTAAATGAAAAATGCAGAACAGCTGTTATCATATGGAAATATATTGTTTCAAAAAAGAAAGCATCTCTACAGTTTCCATGGCATGAGCAAAGTTGATCTAAAAATATAAGAAAAAGATTACGTTGGCCATGGGAATACTGAACTCCTGAAGCCAACATGCTAAGTTCTCTCCCCAGTTTACACTTGCTTTTTTAAATATGAAGGACATTTTCTATTTTTAGAGAGAAAAAATTCAAAATATTTCTGCTGGACCAGACTGAGGGCCCATGTAGCCCAGCATCTTGGACTAGATCTGGAATTCAGTGGGCTTTCCAGTTAATGTTTCTAATTAATTGTGGTTCTTAATCCTATGAGTTTTCATGTCCCCACAGACAAAGGGCTCTGACTTGTAAGGCTGTGTGCAATTCTGTGAACATTGTTCATGTTAAAATTTATAAAGAGGAAGAGTGCTATTTAAAAAAAAAGGAGTATTCATTATCATTACCATAGCTTCCTTTTTCACTTGAGCTTGAAATGTAGGAAATTAAAAATATGAACACCCAGTTATCATGCAACTTGCGAAAACAGTCTTCATGTGTACTTTGATTGCTAGGATTTGCTCACATTTTATGATGGAAAAAGCTGGCAGCATCCTCCAGGCTGTGATATTTTTAGATTAGTGGGTGTTTCGTGCTAAAAGATTATTTGAATATTTTGAAGCAGGATCTGCAAATCTTTATTTGCAGGCCGAGCTTCTTAATTTAATATTCCCAAGATTGCTGTGGTGTTGTACCTTCAGAGAAAAGCTCAAAAGAGTTTGTGGTCTACTTTTCCACCCTGAGCTTAGAGCTCTTAGACACATTTGATTTCTTGAGAGATAATCTGTTATTACTTGTACATCCACTTCTTCTTCCCAGATCATGCTGCTGTCACCAATGGAAAGTCAGTATTCGCTGGAATTGCTGGGGCAATGGGGTAAACTCCTATTCATCTTAGAACTTAGAATAACAGAGTTGGAAGGGACCTTAGAGGTCTTCTAGTCTAACCCCCTGCTTAGGCAGGAACCCCTACACCATTTCAGACAAACCGCTATCTAATCTCTTCTTAAAAATTTCCAGTGTTGGAGCATTTACAACTGCTGGAGGCAAGTTGTTCCACTGATTAATGGCTCTAACTATCAGGAAATTTCTCTTTCGTTCGAGGTTGCTTCTCTCCGTGATTAGTTTCCACCCATTGCTTCTTCTCCTCGTGCTTTGGAAAATAGTTTGACTCCCTCTTCTTTGTGGCAGCCCCTGAGATATTGGAACATTGTTATCATGTCACCTCCTAGTTCTTCTTTTCATCAAACTAAACATACCCAATTCCAGCAACCGGTCTTTATATGTTTTAGCCTCCAGTCCTCTAATCATTTTGTTGCCCTTCTCTGCACTCTTTGTAGAGTTTTAACATATTTTTTACATTGTGGTGACCAAAACTGGATGGAGAAGTGGCCTTACCAAAGCCTTATAAAGTGGTATTAACACTTCACGTAATTTTGATTCTATCCGTCTGTTTATGCAGCCTCGAACTGTGTTGGCTTTTTCGGCAGCTGCAGCACACTGCTGTCTCATATTTAAATGGTTGTCCACTAGGACTCCAAGATTCCTCTCACAGTTATTACTATTGAGCGTGGTACCACATATACTGTATCTGTGCCTTTTGTTTTTCTTGTCTAAATGTAGAACTTTACTTTTTCATAACTGAATTTCATTTTGTTAGATCGTGCCCAATGTTCAAATCTGTCAAGGTCCTTTTGTATCTTAAGTCTATCTTCTTGAGTATTGGCCAGCTTGGTGTCATCTGCAAATTTGATGAGTTCCCATCTATCCCCTCATCCAAATCATTGATGAAGATGTTGAAGAGTACTGGGTCTAAAACAGAGCTTTAGGATAGCCCGCTGCATACTTCCCTCCCTGTAGATGCAGTTCCATTGAGGACTACATGTTAAAGGTGGTTGGTCAGCCAGTTACGAATCCAGGTATCCAGAGCTGCTACCAGTTTGCACCAGTTTGGGTGAATCGGATATTAATTTTACATCTGGTTTGCCAAACCGGTAGTTGCAACAACTGGCTGGCCCTGCCCACCCTGCCCCATCCCTCCCAGAAGTCTCCATGTGGCCCATTTTGGATTTCAGGTAAGTTCAGGGAGGGTGAGAAATGGGCCTCCTAGAGGCTCCAGAAGCACCTCCAGAGCCCGGGAAGGCCATTTTTGCCTTCCCAGAGGCTCAAGGAAAGCCTCTGGAGCACAGGGAGAGTGAAAACGTCCCCCCACGTTTTCACTAGTGCAGGAGGCTAACTGGGCCATGCCCACCCAGCAGCTGGGCAGAGAACCAGTTGCTAAATTTTTTTGAAGCCCATCCCTGTATGAATCCATCTGGTGGTAATGCTGTCCAATCTACATTTTTCTATCTTATCAAGTGCTAGGTTATGGTCTATTTTATTAAATGCCTTACTGAAGTCCAAGTAAATTATATCGACAGCATTCTGTGGTCCACTAACGTTGTCACTTTGTCGAAGAATGATGTCTGGCATGATATGTTTTTGACAAACCCATGTTGGCTTTTGGTTATTACTTTGTTTGCTTCTGGTGTTCAGTGATTCATTGCTTATCTTTTCCAGAATCTTCCCTAGTATTGAAGTCAGGCTGTAGTTTCCTGGATTTATTTTTTTTCTGTGGGCCTTGAGAGAGCATCTGCTGATGATTCTTGACCTCTTGTGATTTTTTCTAGACACAAAAAATGTGTTTTTTTTTATTTTTTATTTTGTAAAAAGCAAGCTGCTCTGACGTTCATACATATTACGAGCTCCAATAGATGAAGATATCTGTAGGTCAGAGTTAAATCTTCCATTGCAAAGCAGAGCTAGCCCCAAAACATTTTCTGTTGGTGTTGCTTTCCCAGTGACTAGAAAACATATTTTCATTTGTTTTAGAAAGTAAATATCCTTTTCTCAAAAGAGTGAAATTAGGTCTCCTGCAATATGACTTTACCGATCAATTATATATAATAAGGTAGTTGATTATTACCAGGCTGTGACTGCAGGATTGGAAAGATAGATTGAAGAGGGGAGCTGCTCTCATAATTTCTCTGTAATGCAAGTTCTGCACAGCCTTCAGAGAAGCCCTTTTGGCTCTGATAGAAGACCTCTGCTCATGAAGGGGAGGTGAAGCTGTCACGATTCAGGGATGGATAGTGGGGCTCCACATACATTTACTAAACTAATAACCTCTCAGTTAAATAATGAACAATTTGAACAACAGAGATGATGCTGCATCTTTTTTTTAATTTTGCTGCTTGAAAGCGACTGCAGAGCCAAGAGAAGAAGGAAAGAGCGATATATTAGAAACAAACAGGGCAAACAGCAGTTGCTAGACTGAGTGGAAACAGTATGTTGCAAAGGGAGGAAATTCATAGATGCAAAGCCCGCAATAACTCTTAATAAAATACAATACAGAAAATAGGACTTAAGGATCTCCAAAATACATTATCTTAAAGAGTTGGCAATAATACAAAATAAAATTCATTATGTACAAACAATTTCTGCTTTTGGTCTCTGTACAACAATATGAATTTGAGGCACATGTGGACAATTCTCAGAAGTTATGACTAATGGCAAGGATATCAAGGATACCCACTTGTTGAGAAGTGGTTCTTTATGCTGGTTTCAGATTTTTGAGAGGCAGATACATAGAAAGTTGTGGTGTTTGTCCTGGTGGACTTTAATGAAGAATTGCTGGGGAAAATTTCTGTATGTTGACCATTGAAATGGCAATCATTGGAGAACTATACTGATCTACCTGTCCCAAATGCATATATGTAAGTTTGCACATGTGTATATTGTGGGGGTGGGAGACATCAAGCTGCCCACTATCTTTGCTCCTCTGCATGTTGAGGAGGAACATTTATAGAAATGGTCAAACAAAATTTCTTAGACCATATGGAGACTGGCCCAGATGGCAATCTCATCTTTTAAAGGGAACAGTGTAAGATAAAGAAGGACCTCCTTAGAATGGGCTGCTGTTGGATTATTTGAAAGAAAAGCCAAAGTTTAAAAAACACTTAACAAATATTGAAGATTGCAATAATTTTTTGAAAAGCTCCTTGTTCAGAACTAAATCTTCAGATTGTGTCTCCAATCATCAGGTAAAAGGACTGATTTTATTGATTATGATTTGTATTCATGAGAAAGACTTTTTAGAAGACTTTTTTTCCTTATCAGGACACAAACATGATATGGAATCTGATTCATGTGGTGATGTCATATTTGATCAGCAAAGAGTATCTTTCTGAAATATCCTCTTACCCAGAAATTTAATTGTAAAATATACAACTATGTAAAAAAAAACTAATGCAAAAATCTGAAAAATCAGTAGGATTTTTCCTACTGGTTAAAAACAACAGGAATGTTTTTGCTGACATAGAAACAAAAATTATTTGGGAATGATTTAGTTTGGTGGTAGACTTCAGTCATAAGTGAGAATACATTAGGGGGTAGAAGTGCTACCCCTGATTATGGAAAATGTGAAACCTGACACAAAGATCAGTATTAATACCAGGGCCTACATATGAGCAAATAAGAGGTGAAACTCAAGGCCAGTTTGGAACTGTCTAGGTAGGACATCTCCTTCCACAGTGCAAGCCTGTTCAGTTTACTCAGAAATAATCCCCACCCGGTTGTATTTATGAGTCTGTCAGTTTAGACCTGCAGTCCAACCCCTCAATCTTGCAATCCTAGTCATGCTTATTTAGAATTAAGAATGATGTTTACTTCTAGGTAAGCATGCAAAGGATTGCAACGCCAGTCACATCACTAGGAAAGGATCCTGCATCCAGATGGAAGAGGCCTGGAGAGTTTGCAGCTGCTACAAATATTCAGCTGTGTCACTGGAGGTTCCATCTCTGCAGAAAACATAAAATCAAAACATTAGCCATCTATTTTACTACCTCTAGTTCCATCATCATAACAAATACTGTTGAGTGGATCACTTGATTGGACACTCAACACTTGATTGGATTCTTTGGCAGATTATTTCAGTTCCTCAGAATATCTCTCCATTATTTTTAGTTGTCCTAGTCTCACATATAGTGTCAGATATTATACTTGCCACAGTTTGTCACAAATTGAATAGCAAAAGATTCTCTCTCAGTACTATAGCTTATACATGTGTCTGCAAAGAACCCTTAACTCAATTCCTAGAAATGGTTAAAAAAGGGTTAATTAGCAGGTGACAGAAATGATAGAGCCCAGTAATTCCTAAGATTCTTTGGAGAAGGCCAATCCAATCAATCTGTAATACTTTACAGCTTGTGTCTACTCTGATTTTTAATCTATTTTTGATAGACATTGAAAATTGCTTTCTGTTAATTGAGGTTTCCATAGTCCATAGAGCTTCTTTTCCTGAGATTTTGGGGCAAATCAGATAATTTACAATTGGAGAAAAAGAACCAAAAATCATTTATTCTAGTTTGAGTTTTTGTGGTGCAGAGCATGTCATAATGCATGTCCACAAAGTACCACACAACTCCTTAATTGTTTCCGCTACAGCAGATCAATAGTGCTACCCTGCCAGAAATTGAGAATGAGAAAGTCCAACCTGTTCTTTGTTTTTAATTGCTAATTGGCAGAAATCAGCAATAATGATTATAGACTAATAAAAACAAGCATAATTAGCTGCTCGGGTCTGCAATCACTGAATGCCTAGGCCTAGGAATTAGTTAAAAATGAGACAAATTTATTTTAAGGTCTGGATAGGAATGGAAAGTCTTGATACAAACAATCACAAATCTGCTTACCTCTCATGGAAGCTTTCCTTGGAATGAATAAGAGTTGAGCTGGTCTGATTCTGATTTGGATCTGTAAGTGGGGTTTTGTTCAGATACTTGACTGTTTCATAAGCTGCAGCCAGGGTACTGTGCACGTCTGCTTGTGGCTGCTTCTCTTCTTCCCCAATTTTTTCAGCTTCCCACTCTTCAGGATGCTCCACAGAAATGAAGGAGCTGTAAGTCTCCTCTAAGGAGCCCCTGTGCTCATCATAGAACAGCAGGTTCCGTGATTGGACTGCAAAAAAGAAGATTAAACAGTTTAATTGATCATTAAACAGCAAAAAGACATTGCCTATTTATTTGCTATGTCTTCATAGCAATAAATGTCATCCTTGTAATTTCTGCCTGTCGTGAAACTACATAACAATCAAGCTGCCAAATTGTTAGATCGTGGGAAAAAGAGACTCAAGACCAGTGTGACTTTCAGCTCTTTATTTGGTTCCTTGCATCAGTTCTAACCGCGGAGCCGCAACAACCTCTTTTATAGCAGCTGCTTGCGGCTCGCGGCCAATGACGGTTCTTTGTATCTTCCGCCGATCTGGTGGGCCAATCACAAGGTGGCAATGCAACCAATCAGGCTCGCGCTTTTGAACCAATCAGCAAGTGGCATTTATGGATCAATCAGAAAAGGGTATTTCAAGTATGTTAATATAGAACACCCCTCCCCTCTTGGTTCAGTCCGACCTACGTTACGCCAAGTCGAGCACGGTGGGCAATGAGGGACTGACAACTGACGAGTTGGCCAGCAGCACTCGCCACCCGCACCATTTGACCCAATGACAGAGGAACTGGGGGAATCGTACAACGACCGATTCCTCATGTTCTAGAAAGCAACAAATCTGCAAGGATCTCCGATAAAAGGAAGAGAGCCATGTTCCTGACATACTGTGGGCCCAAGTATTCAAACATGGCCAAAGTGTTGGCCAAACTTCAGGACGCAAACAGATGGCATGGCAAGAGTTGGACTGACTACTAAGAGCATTATGCACTGGGTGTCTTCCAATCTCATCTGGAGACATGAATTTTAGAAAAGAGACCAGAGAGAAGGTGAGAGGTCGGCGGAATCCCAGTGCAGCTCTGGAAGGAGCAATTGGCGGTGCATGTGGAGTTTCTAAATATGGACGAAGCCATGAGAGACCGCGTGGTCCCTGGGACTGAGGGATCTCATAAAACATTTAAAGAGCTGACTACTGACCCGGCCCAACATTATACCAATACCGAGCCATCGCCGAGGCATGCTGCTGAATGCTGCAAACGAAGTCAAGTAGCAACCATGCAGAAAAGAATGCGGCGACGCCAGCAAACATGGGCAGAAACAGGCCAAATACAAGAAAAAGGAACCAGAGGGAACCAAAAGACCACCGACCAACTACCGCACACCTGAGGACGTCGAGTCCTGATCCGAGACCGACGAGAGGAAGAAAGAGATACACAGACTCCAGTTGGAATGGTAACAGACAAGAAAGGAGAGGAAACGCAAGTCGGTTTCCAATGCGCTGGGTGCAGAGGAAACCACCCCCGATCCGGTGCCATTTTCTAGACACTATTCTGCCAACCACTGCGAGAAACGGGGGACACAATTGCAGGGTTCTGCTGAAATAAAAAGAGCTTACAGCCCTAGGGCGATGAGACAGCACCCCCCCAGGACCAGAGGCAGACAGACAGGGAACTGTTGGAAGCCGCGAAAGCAGGAAATAAGTGGCTCATCGAACCTATCCGAAAGGAAGAGACGCCATCAGAGCAATTCACCATTGGGCATAGAGCGCGACAGATGCCCGAAAGACCAACATACAGGTCAACATTGAAGGCCATCAGTAAACATGAAAGTGGACTCCGGATCAATACCTGTCAATGGTATCCTGCACAGCCATCAAACGACTAATCCCCAGCATAACGAAAAGAAGACAACTAGAAATCAAAGACTGAACCTTAAGGGCTACAGGGGAACAGGATCCCGTAGTTGGAGGTTGGACATTTTCAAATTAACTTCAAGGAACACTCAGAAATCTTCCCATTGATGATAGTAGGACAGGGATCGCCCCTACCTGCTGGGCTAGAATGTTTGTGCCTCTGGGGATCGAAGTGACTGGCATAAACAGCCATCACCAAGGGCAGACTGGGAAAGGGAGCCTGAATGAAAGACTTCTAGGACGTTTTTGAATGGGAACAGCTAAGGCAAGTCCAAGGGTCCCCTTATTTCATTAATTTGAACCCAAATATAGCACCAATCCAGTTAAAGGTATGGCAGGTTTCATTCGCACTCAACCAAGGATCGATGAAAGCAATTGATAAGCTCATCCGCACAAGGGGTAGCTGGGGAACAAATAGAATCCTGCGGAGGTGGGAAGAACCCAATTGTGGACCCAGATAAAGCCAGATGAATCTGTACGAATCTGCAGAGACTATAAGGCCACCCTTAACGCAGTGCCTACAAACAAAGCTCAGTACCCCGTCCCAGTGGTGCAACATCTATTAACCTTCACTGGGGGGAGGAAAAATCTCACGAAGCTTGCCTGGCGCAGGCATACCAGCAATTGCCTTTGATTCCGAAACAGCGGAGGCACAAATCATTGTGACTCAACAGGGGGGGCATTTAAAATGCAACAGGTTAGTACATTCGGATCAGGGGTGTTCCAAAGCCTGATGGGCAACATCTTTTTACCAGAGGAATTAGAAGGGATGGTGCCTACTTCGATGATGTGCCTGGTAGCCGCTTCAGAACAAAACCAATTAAAAGTCCTAAAAAGATTTAAAGAGGCGGGACTCAAGGTGAAAAAAGAAAAATGCCAGCTGGCCACCGAGAAAGTTGAATTCCTGGGGTACCTAATAGACAAAGAAGGATTCACCCCACCAAAAAGAAAATAAAGCCATAAAAGCCGCCCCCCAGACCACAAAACAAAAAACAGAATTACAAGCATTTCTGGGACGAAATTTTTTTAATTTTATCATGTCTTGTTTGTGCAAGAAGGCAACAACGGCGGAGTCCAACTGCATTAAGACTAACTCGATAAGACAGCTCCTGAACCTGGGGCTGACAGAAAAGAAGCTGCATTTCCAAGGAATAAAAGATCCGCTGACATCCGAATCGGTACTGTACTCAAAATACAGCGAAACCCTCCGCTGACAGTGACATGCAATGCATCACCTTTCAGCATCGGGGCCATGACTAAGCCACACACTACCAGATGGGAGAGAAGCACCAATTCGCTTTCTACTCCCAAAGACATGTCCAAGGCAGAGAGGAACATAGGCCAGCTGGACAGAGAGGCACAAGCAGCGATACCAGAGTAAAGCATTTCCATGAGTATCTCTATGGTAGGATTTTCTTACGCATTACCGACCCAAGTACTCCCTGGGGATAACTCGTAGGGAACAGGCCACCCCAAACATATTGGTCACTATGGATGACAAGGTGGTCTGAATTCCTGGCCGCATATAACTAGCCAATTAATCCACCGCCAGGGAAAGAGCAATATCACAACACAGATGCCCTGAGCCGTTTCCCTCTGCCGGACTGGAAGATGGAACCTTGGCACCTGGCCACATCCACACTACATATAGAGACCTTTGCCAAACCTACCCATAATCAGTCAGACATTGCAAAAGAAGAACGCTAAGAGTAGGACAACTGGCGTGGATTTAACTGGCGTAGGAAAAGGGTGGCCGGAAACTATGCGGCAACCCACATTTAAACCCTTCCAAACCCAACAACTGAGCTATCAATATTGAAGGGATTTTATATTGTGGGGGGATAGAGTTGTTAATCCCCAAAAAAAAATGGCAGGAAAAGTACTGTGCATGCTACAGTGAGGATACCCGGGTATCGTCAAAATGAAATCCCTGGCCCAGGAAGTATGTCTGGTGCCCAAGGAATGGACAAAGACATTGAGATGGGTGGGAATAATGCAACAAATGGCCGAAAGTTCCATTACCTAACCCCCCCTCCCGCACCTAACCCTCCCATTGAGAAAACCCAGGGGTCCTGAGAGGAATTCATATAGATTTGCTGGACCCACAAAAGGATATACATTGTTTCATTTAATTGTCGATGCTTACTCCAACTGGTTGGAGGTCACAGTCATGCAGTCCATCGACGACAGAGCCGTCAATCAAACAGCTAAGAAACCTATTCAACAAGCATGGGTTACGTGGACTTGTTAGCTCAGACAATGGGCCCGGAGTTTCACAGCACTGTCATTCAAAAAATTCTTTCGCCAAATGGGTATACGATATGCCCCAACAGTGCCCGCTCACCCGGCTACAAAACGGATGGGCAGACGCATGGGTTCAGTTACTAAAGAGGCTTAGAATAAAATAGACACGGGTGACATTCATGAATAAAATCAATAAAATACTAACCATCCCAACATATAAACACTGACACGTCACACTAACAAGAGCACAGCAGAACTCCTGATAGGGCAGGAAACTACGCTCAAACCTGGACAGATACACCCAACATAACAACCAAAAGCCACCGGACTCCCTCAGTTAAATACCCTGCACATTCACAACAGGCACTGATAATACACCAAAAAAACCTATGGGGGACTCACTTTGGATACCAGCTAGAATAAACTCAAATAACGGACGCCCGGTTCATTACCGGCTAGAAACAGAGGACAGGAGAACTGGAAGGACACATAGACCAAACTAAGGTCTAGAAAATAGCAAAGAAACACTGACAACCCTGAAACGCACAAACAACCACACACTCCAAAGAACCACACCAAAACAACTTATATAAAACAGAGAGGGGGGAGATCAACCAAACATAAATCCAAAGGGGAGGAGAAAAGCCCACTAATATACAACAGCAAACAACAAACAACAAAAAACCACCAGTAGGCCATTTAGAACCAAACATTTACCAAGCAAAAGACTTGGTAGAAAGGAACTGGCCAGCAGAAACCAATCACGAGGCCACTCCTGGAAGAGGCAGCCGAGCGTGACTCAACAGCCCGGAGAGACCAGGCAGGACGCAAGCCGACTTCAACCAGCCAGGTAGACCGGGTAGGCGAGTGGCAAAGCTGGACTCACCTTCCAGAGTAGGAAGGGCTTGCACAGGTCAAATATAAACCAGAGAAGCCCTGCTACTTATGGGACAAGTAA
>BHFT01021575.1:0-22527 GCA_004320025.1 Laticauda laticaudata
GCACAGATAAACTCTGTGGCCAAAACACTAATTGCCAGAACCAAACGCCTGGCAGACAAGACACACATAAAGATTGTTTCTTAAATATATATATATATCACATAACCCATAATGGAACTATAAAATTCAGTTGTCACAGGGTGAAATGAGATCACCAGAGATCACTTCATGAAATGGTTGTAAGTCATGATATTTATATATTATATCCAGTTCCAGAAAAATCTCATTAAACTTCCTTTGAGGTTGAATCGGGGACAGGATCCAGATTTTCTGTTCCTTCTTGTAGATTTCCATAAACAGTTGTTTGACCACTGTGATCTCAAAACCTTTATCCAAGGTCTTCAAACTTGGCAAGTTTAAGATTTGTGCACTTCCAACTCTCAGAATTCCTGAGCTAACATGACTGGAAGAGGAATTCTGGGAGTTGAAGTCCACAAGTCTTAAAGCTGTCAAGTTTGNTGAGCTAACATGACTGGAAGAGGAATTCTGGGAGTTGAAGTCCACAAGTCTTAAAGCTGTCAAGTTTGAAGACCCCTGTCCTAATCCATTATAAATATCTATAGAGACTCTTAATCATCCAAGTCATGGTTGTCCCAAAGGTGCTTTTTTTCAAAAGGCAATTGGACTTTCTTTGTTTTTCCTTGAAGACATTTCATTTCTCATCCAAGAAGCTTCTTCAGCTCTGACTTCAGTTCTGTCAGAACCAAAGAATTTTCTTGGGTGAGAAGCAAAACATCTTCAAGAAAAAACAAAGGAAGTCCAATCGTCTTTCAAAAAAAAGAAACACCCCATCTTTGGGACTTAATCCATCACAGTTTTTCTTTTCTTATCTTCTCTAAGATCAGACTACATAAACCAGTAATTTGTAGGTTCTTTGAATTCAGATATTAAATGCAACCTATGGCATTGGACTGGGTTGTAGCGGGATCTATACTAGATATGCATACAGCACGAGTCAAAAAGAGCACTGTGAAAATATCTACAGAAAATATGTATATCCTGGACATAAATTGTTTCAACTTCTACCCTCAAAATGACACTATAAAACACCGCATATCAGAACAACTAGACACAAGGACAGTTTTTCCCGAATGCCATCACTCTGTTAAACAAATAATTCCCACAACACTGTCAAACTATTTAGCAAGACTGTATTACTGTTCTTCTTCTCATCCTTCCTATTACCTATCTCTTCCAACTTATAACGATAACTGTGTTGCTTGTATCGCTACAATTTATCTTGTTTTATTTGTTTCCTAGTATGATTTGGTTGCTTATAAGTAAACTATGACTATCACTAAGTGTTGTTTCTTATGATTCTTGATAAATGTATTTTATTTTTTCTTGTGTACACTGAGACCATATGCACCAAAGACAAATTCCTTATGTGTCCAATCACACTTGGCCAATAAAGAATTCTATTCTATTCTATTCTATTCTATTCTATTCTATTCTTAGTTAATGCAACTACCCCAGATCTTTTGTGATCAGTTGAATACCAGAAGAAGATAAGACGAGTAAAGGATTGGCTGCATAATCAGTTGGATCCATTTCTATTTTAAAAACTCTTAACAGTGTTGGGGGCTGTATAATTTAACACAATCTAACCTCATTACAATTTGCTAGAATGCATCGTTGGTACAGTAAGGTGAGTGTTTCTTTGTATGCTCAAATGAGAAATTCTTGTTATTGTTTATGACATTTAGTATATTCATGTAAGATGGGCTTTATTGATCTAAAAGCCATTTCCTCTTTTAACTGTTCTCAGTAATCAGGAGCCCATCGGGCTTTCTTAACCACTAGTGAATTGTATGTCCAAGGGCATCAATCTGGATTTTATTGATAAGCTGTTCTGTCAAAAGTTATCATTTCCTGAAATAATAAACCCACTGAGACCGCTGGAGCTGCAAAAATCAGAAGTCAGCAATTAATTCTAACCGAACGTGTTTAATAATACATGGTGATATTGAGCATATGTTATTGCTTGCTATCAAAAGAAATATTAAACCCGGTTTAAAAGTAGATTTGTAGATTTGTCCTGGATGTTAATGAAACCACCAATTTGGAGAAGATTTTGGGGAACAAGAGCCTCTTCTTCCAGGGCTGTGACACCTAAATAACTATAGTTTGTTGTAAGGCTTATAACAATCTTATCCTTACTCTATAATTGCATAAAATTTCACATTGGTGTGCCTGCTCCAACCAAATCACAAAGCATCCTATGCAGAATTTATAGCTGGAAAATAATAATTATTAATATTATTCCTGCTCAGCTTTACATCTTGTACATGCATTGATTTTGGAAGGTATTATCTCTCTTCAATTCCAAAGCATTTGATTTAGCTTGCAAATCACTTCATCTCTGATTTCTTGATTGCTAACTAAACTTTGTCATTTCAAATATCATATGCAACTCATTAAGTTTCCTTTAAGTTAAAAATGTGTGGAGGCAACAATGCTGGGTAACATCGCCCTGATTTGTAAGTTTATAAGATGATTATTTATGCAGTGCAGATTTTAGCACAGAGAAAGGAGATTAAAAGCATCTGTGAGGCTTCATCTGCAGCAGGAATTGAGAAGGTAATTTGAGTATACAGGTCATTCTGTACGCTCCAAACTAAAATTTATTAAGGTTTGTAATGTTAGCTTCTCTTGTTTCCTTAAATTAATTGTAGCTGCCCATTCCAACAGACTCTGGGTGGCTCATAAAAATCTAACAGAAGATAAAACAATTCAAAGCATGTGCAGTGATGATGATGATGCCTAGTTGGGCAATGAAACAGCAAGCAAATCTCCAAATTCAAAAAGCAGCAAAGATCCCACAGTTGTCGTCATACTTTTCCTTCTCCTCCTCCCTTGTTGCACTGATGATGTTACCTAGTTAGGTAACAAAATGTCTGGAAGAAAACAACCAGAATGCACCAAGGACCTGCAACAGTCCTCCTCCTCCTCCTCTTCTTCATCACCTTCTTCTCCTCCTCCTCCCTTCTCCTTCTCTTCTTCTTCTTCTTCTCTTCTTCCTTCTCCTCCTCCCTCTCCTCCTCCTCCTTCTTCTCCTTCCTCCTCCCCTTCTCCTTCCCCTTCCCCTTCCCCTTCCCCTTCCCCTCCTCCTCCTCCTCCTCCTCCTCCTCCTNTTCTCCTTCTCCTTCTTCTTGGTGGAATTTAATTTTTTTTACTACCAGTTCTGTGGGCATGGCTTGGTGAGCATGGCATGGCTTGGTGGGCATGGTTTGGTGGGTGTGGCAGGGGAAGGATACTGCAAAATCCCCATTCCCTCCCCACCCCACTAACCTGCTTTCCAGCTCCATTCTCCTGTGCAGGGTAACCAAAGAAGACCCAACCGATCAGCTGGGACTCCATGGGAGGCAGATAATAGATGGGGTTGGTGGGACCAGTCAGAGGTGGGATTTTCCAGTTCTCTGAACTACTCAAAATTTCCGCTACAGGTTCTCCAGAACTGATCAGAACTGAATTCCACCTCTGGTATGCATTTGTCCATTTACCATTCAGATACAGATTAACAGGGATGGAAGGGACCTTGTAGGTCAACTAATCCAATCCTTTGCCATGTCAAGACTCAATAGGAGGAGCCAGTGTGATTTTATTTTAAGAAGCTTTCCCATTTCCACATTTCTGTAAGGAATTGATGTAGTTATTTATATACCTACTCCGCATCAAGTGTTCTTAATCTCCATAAACAATGTCACAGACACTGAGAAACACTAAAAATTAATGTTGTAATTATATCCTTTGCGATCCAACAGAGAGATGATTTACAGCCTTCTGCTTCTTAGCTACAAGGCAACAACCTGATGTGTTTGTAAATCTGTTTATCTCATTGAAACAAAAGATGATATTTACAAAGATCTCCATCCCGGGATCTGTCATAGATCCATTGGCTAGTCTGAATAAGCCAAGAGCACTGCCATCTGATCTCAGAAAAATGCAGAACTTTACAATTATGCTTTGCTTTGTGTTGTGTTGTGTTGTGTTACTTTATTTTCATTGCACCTCATACAATGAAATTAAATGCCATCTTCAGTGTACATTATACATAAGAAAACTATAAAAATAAAACACAAACATACATCCTTCACATTCTATACAATTGATGTCAAGGTTCCAACGATTGCCCTAATTAAATCATGAGCCAAGCTTCAAAATAATCCAAAGGATTTATTAGGAGCAACATGTCCGGCACTAAGCCATATGAAGCCAACTCTGAGACACATAATTTACTATCACTTATGATCCTGTTTCCCCGCCCCCCCAGCCCCCTGGGTGTGTCATAAATCAGATTCTCCAATGAAATACCATTCATGGGCTGAGTGTCATCAATCACACTCTCCAATGAAGGATTTTTGTGGGCAGAAGATCCAGTAGCCTAGGCTACAATCTCCACAAGATAAGTGTGGATTGTGCTTCTGGCTTTCATCTTTTTTTCTTAAATCAAATTGAGATGAATTAGTGAATTAAATGAATAATTTGAACCAGATAAGGATTCTGATGTGCATATTTAGAATGTGTGCTTAACATTCATAAATATGTATGCATATCCCTCCCTCCTTCCTTCCTCCTCTCCCTCTCCCTCCCTTTCTCCCCCCTCCCCTTCTCCCTCCCTCCTTCCTTCCTTCTTTCCTCCTCCTCTCCTCTCCCCCCCCTTCCTCCCTTCCTTTCTCAGTGTTCCTGGTTGCAATTTTTTGGCACAATTTCAGAAAATATTTGCCATTGTCTGCCTATTATGGTTGAGACAGAGTGACTGATCCAAGGTAACCCAACTGGCTTTATATCTAAAGCAGGACAAGAATTCTTGGTTTGTACTCTGACTCCTTGATCATTACCCCAGACTGATCAATGGAGTATCTGAACAGTGAACAATTTTGTGTGCATAGATTTGTAGTCTTAATTTTTTTTTTCTGTAGTCCTATGACAGAAACTTTGAGCATGATACTTCAAAAGTATAGAACTCTTCAGTCTTATGATTTATGTGTATTTATTTGTGGCTTGTATCTGTGCCTCAGTTGGTTAATAGACTCTTATTATTATGCATAACGCTTCCTTTAAATGAGAAAAAAGAGATTTAACGATCTGCTTATTAGCCAGTTTTCTTACTTCTCAAATCAGTTCCCCGCTTTAAGTGGCCTAATAGACCTTGGAAGCCTTTTATTTTTGGCAGCATAAATCACCTTTGACTGGTATTTAATACTCTTTCTGCCTGAAAAAAATAACCTAATTCATATATACCCTTATTTTATGCAAGGGCTATAATTCAAAGAATAACTATTAACTTGTCATCTCCTTCATAAACAAGGACATTTGTAAGGATGGCAATTGAAGGACTTTCAAAAGTTGCTACCAAATTATCATTTTTAATGCACTCAAAGAGAAAAAAAACTCTTAACTCCATGACTGGCAGAGAATTCACAGGGATTGAAGTTAAGCTCCATCTAATTTGAACTGGATCTAAATGAAATGAAACCAAATTTCTTTTTATTTTTTTCTTTTCACCCGATCCTAGTCGAATTGTGCAGGAGACAAAAATGAAACTTACAATGCAACTATTTCATTTCTCCTTTTTTTTTACTTCTTTGTGTTGCCACATTGGGATGAAATATAGATTTAACAGATGGAGACAATTCCTGGCATCCCAAAGTTCCAGCTCTGAAGGACAAGCCATGCCACAAGCATTCACATCTTCCTATAATGTCTGATGTGAATTTTAGAATTGTTTGGAAGGAACACTGGGCAGTTATTAAAACAGAGCAAAAGGTTAAAGCTGGGCACTGCATGGCTTGCAAATAAGATGTAACTCTGCCCGAAAAATGGAACATGGTTTTTGAAAGAAAGAATACTTGTACAATCCTTGGTGTTCCCTGAGTTTGGTTGTTTTCTTGCAGACCTTTCATTGCTCAACTAGGGAACATCTTCCACTGCAAGAAGGAAGTGAGGTTTATATTCAATAGTTCATTTTGTCAGTGCTGTTTTCTCCTGGAAAGTTTCTTTTTTCTTTTTCTTATTTTTTAATTTTTTGTATTAAAAATAAACATTTAAAAAGTCTTGAACATGATGGGCTTTCTTTGACATACATATCAGTCTCTTTACATTTTGTACTAGAAAAAATCATTAAGCAATATAAGCATTTATATACATATATATACATATTTACATTTAGTCTGTGTGTCATTTTATATCTTCTTCATTGTATTGCATTTCAATTACATTTTAGATTCTAATTTACATTTTATAGACTTCCTTTCATATTCCTCCATACATAGAAATTGTTCCATACTTTATAATATTCTGATACGTCTTGTTCTTTCAATTCTAATGTCAAACTGTCTATTTCAGCGCATTGAAAAATCTTTTATCTATTATAGCTTTGTCATTTGGAATTTCTTTTGACTTCCAAGTTTGGGCAAGCAATAGTTTTGCTGCTGTAATTATATGAATAATTAGGTAAATGTCTGCTTTACTAAAATTCTCTTTTATTATTCCTAGTAGGAACATCTCTGGTATAAAGTTAATTTTTAAACCCAACATTTGTTCCAGTCATCTCTGGATTTTGTGCAAAAACTCTTGTAACTTTTTGCAGTCCCACCACATGTAATAATAATCCTGGAAAATTTCTTGATTAGATTGCTGTTTATTGCTTGATTGCTTGAGTTGGTTATTCCTTGATTAGGCTGTTGTTTTACTCCTTGAGTGTCTGGTTAATCTTAATGTTAATCTCTGTTTATCTGACTCTTGATTACTGATGAGGAGGTTTTCTGTTTTCTTTTAATTTCCTTTTTTAGCTTTTTTTAATGGGTCTTTTGAATGGTGTGTAAACGTTGCTTTTTTCCTTGTGTCCATTGATGGCTCATTTGTTTTTCTGGCAGGCTTCCAGGAATTCTCTAGCGGTTTTAGGACTTGGCTAGTCTAGGAATGGTCACAGTTTTCCAAGTAGAAATGATGGTTTAGTAGATAGATCGAATAGATGGATGGAAGGAAGAGGAAAAAGAAAGAGAAGAGAAAGAAGAAGAAAGAAAGAAGAAAGAAAGAAAAGAAGAAGACGAAAGAAAGAAGAAAGAAAGAAAGAAGGAAAAGAGAAGAGATACTTTATTGGTCAGAGGTGTGATGGATGCACAAGGAATATGTCTTGGTGTAAACACTCGCAGTATACATAAAAGAAAAATACCATTTGTCAAGAGTCAAGAATCATAAGGTATGACACTTAATATAGTCAATAAGCAATCAAAATCATACTAGGAAATAGGTCAGATATAGAATCGTAAGTATACAAGCGACAAATTACAGGTCATACAGTCACAAGTGGGAGGGGATGGGGGATAAGGAGTGATGGCAAGATCAACAGTAATAGTAGCAGACTTTGTAATAGTGAACAGATTGAGGGAATTATTTGTTTGCAGGCTTTGGGAAAACTGTTCTTGTGTCTAGTGTTCTGGTGTGGCAGTGCTCATAGTATCATTTTGAGGGAAAGGAGTTGAAACCATTTTATGTCCGGGATGTGAGGGGTCTGTAAAATAATATTCACAACCTTCTTTTTGACTCATGCAGTATCCAGGTCCTAAAATGAGCAGGGGTAGTAATTGTTTTTTCTGCAATCCTAATTCTCCTCTGAAGTCTGTGTCTGTCCTGTTGGGTTGGAGAACCAAACCAGACAGTTATAGAGGTGCAGATGAGAGACTCATAAATTTTCCTTGGGCAGTTTGAGCTTTCTAAGTTGGCGCAGAAAGAACATTCTTTGTTGTGCTTTTTTGATGAACGTTTTTATGATTAGGTGCCCATTTTTAGGTCTTGTGATACAATAGAACCTAGGAAATTTGAAGGTCTCTACCCGTTGATTACGGTGTTGTCTAGTATTCTAAGAGGTGGTATGGGAGGGTTTCTTCTAAAATCTACCACCATTCCTACAGTTTTGAGTTATTTGTTATGTGTGTGTTTGTGTGAAATAAAAGAGTTTTCATTTTGTTTTTCTGGCTGCTAATTGGTGTTCGTGGATGTACACACTGCTAAAAATCCTACCTACCTCTCTTCCTTCTTTCTTTTCCCACCCTCTTCTCTACCTCCCTCCCTCTCTCCCTCCCTTTCCTGTCTCTCCTCACCATCCATCCTTGCTACGCTGTCCCTTTCTCTAACCCTCCTTTTTTCCCTGACCCTCTCTCTCTCCTCCCTCTCACTTCTCCTCTTCCTTCTCCCTCTCTTTCCCTTCCTTCCTCTCTCGCCGCTACACTCTCTCTCTCTCTTCCCGTCCCCCTACCCTCCACCTCCACCTCCCATAGTCCCTTCCTTTCTCCTTCTCCACCTTCTTTTTCCTTCCCTCCCTCAGCTCTCTCCCACCTCCGCTCTCCCCCCCTTCCTCACCCTCTCTCTCCTTCTTTACCCCGGCCACCTCTCGTCCCTCCTTCTTCTCCCCCCATCCCTTGTCTCTCCCATCGTCCCCATCCATCCTGTTGCAACTTTCCTTTTTCTATGCCTCCTTCTTCCCACCCTTTCTCTCCCCCCTTTCCTTCCCTTCCTCCCTCTCTCCACCTTTCGTCGCCCTCTCTCTCTCTCCCTCCCTCTCCCTTCCCTTCCCTCCTCTATCTCTCCCCATAGCTCCCTTCCTACTTCCCTCTCCCTCCTTCTTTTCCTCCCTCTCCCTCTCTTTCTCTCTCCCTCTCTTTCCTTCCTCCCTCTCTCCCTTACTATCCCTTACTCTCTTCCTATCTCCAACACTCCTGCCCTCCTTCTTTCCTTCTCTCTCCCTCCCTCCATCTCTCCATGCTTGAAAACTGACTCACATTTGATGTTTGTGGCATCCTTTTGTGACCTTCTGATGAGCAAAGTCAATGGGGAAGCCAGGTTCATTTTAACAAAAGTGTCACTAATTTAACAATTGCATTGATTCACTTAACCATGGTGGCAAGAAATGTCGTAAAATCAGGGGGGGGGAACTTGCTCAATAAATGTCTGGCTTAACAACAGACATTTTAGGCTCAACTGTGGTCTTGCAAACCTTTTTTTTTTTTTTATTAGAATTTCCAGCTTCTTGAGTAGAGCCATCATATCCTCACTCTTATTTCCTTGTCAAAACTCACATGCTGTTTATTGTCCTTTGACTATGTATTTATTTCCACCATGGATCAGTCTAAAAGATGTCAAGGAAGCATTTTCAATCCTACTAAGAGGCAATTATGCTTAAAGCCCTTGAAATCGATAACGTGGGAATGCCATTGCAATCTCAAATTAACCTTGCCATGGATCACAGTGGAAGGAACAGTGGGATCATGAGTCACAACCCTCCAAGGATCATAAGGAATCAAATTGGGACTCCAAACCATTTTGATGCTGATTGAGTTTGCCTACTCAAAGGGAGAGGACTGTCAAAACTCATTCCTCAATGCCAGGCCAAGCCTGATGGGTTTTGTGCAGCCAAAGCAAGGAAACAAATGTTGTGATGTGCTTTGAGGAATGGCCAAAATGGACGTGTGTCCAACCATTTGTCAAAACCATCTGCCAGTCACAGCAGCGCTATAATTGGTGGCCAGTTTCCTGCTGACTGCTGACTGCCAACATAATCTAAATTCGTAATCCATAATCTAAATTCAGATGTTTTTCTGTCAAGTTGGGGGAAAGAAACTTTTGTCAGATTAGAATAGAGTAGAGAATAGAGCCGGAAGGGACCTTGGAGGTCTTCTAGTCTAACCCCTTGCTCAAGCAGGAGACACTATACCATTTCAGACAAGTGACTATCCAGTCTCTTCTCAAAGACCTGCAGTGATGGAGCACCCACAACTACTGATGGTAAGCAGTTCCACTGGTTAATTGGCCTCATTGTAAGGCAGTTTCTCCTCAATTCCAGGTTGCTTCTCTCCTTGATGAGTTTTCATCCATTTTTTCTTGTCTTGTCTTCTGGTGCTTTGCAAAATAAGCTGACCCCCTCTTCTTTATGGCAGCCTCTCAAATATTGGAATACTTCTATCATGTCCCATCTAGTCCTTCTTTTCTCTTATCCCCAATTCTGTAATTGTTCTTCATATATTTTAGTGTTAAACATCTTAGTAGCTTGGTATGCCAATTAGTGTACATTTAAAGTGACAATAAAGTTATTAGTTTCTATTCTGTTCTCCTCTCATCATATTCTGTTCTGTTCTGTTCAAGAGCCACCATTGCTCATTGGTTAGAATTCAGTACTGCAGGCTACTTCTGCTGCCTGCCGGTTGCCTGTAGTTTGGCAGTTCGAACTTCACCAGGCTCAAGGTTGACTCAGCCTTCCATCCATCCGTGGTGGGTCAAATGAGGATCCAGATTGCTGAGGGCAAGAGGCTGAACTGACTCTGTACACTGCTTAGAGAGGGCTGTGAAGCACTGTAAAGCAGCATATAAATCTAAGTGCTATTGTTATTGTTATTTTATTCTTATCTACTCTCATGTTATTCTATTCTATTCTATGCACTTTTTTCAAAGTCTCAACATTTTTTTTTGTAATGTGACTAAACTTGATGTAATATTCCAGATGTGTTCCTGCTAAGGTATTTAAGTTATTGTAGTGGCTAAGTTATTAAACTAAGTAATATTCAATACCAATAGCTGAATAAAAAAGGACAGAATGAATTTAAGAAGAATGTTCCTTGTCCCAGAAAGGGGGAAAAGCATATCTGAGCAAATTTGAAATGCTAGGTGACTTTTGACCGGTGCAACACTTTACTTAGGAATGTACTTGAATGAGGAACTGAGTTGGTGAAGGCTGCAGAATTCCTTCCTTCCTTCCTTCCTTCCTTCCTTCCAAAGTGGATAAAATGAGGACACAAGTTGTTGGGGGCAATATGCTGACTCTGTAAACCACTTAGAGAGGGCTGTGAAGCACTATAAAGTGGTATATAAGTCTAAGTGCTGTTGCTATTTCGCTGTCTTCAAAAGCAGATCAAGCCATCTTTCTTAGTTAGATTGAGGTATATCTTTCAGTTAGGACACTGCAATAAGTCAGCCTTTCTTAATTTCTAAAGATAACATTGGAGACCTGTTTAATATGTGGAAAGTGTAGCTCCCATTACGATCCTTCCCACAGTTAATCTATGATTGAATTTGAATAATAGATTAAGAGCTACATTAATTGAGTAAGGACTGTCCCCAGGTCATTAAACAGTGGATCTATCCATCGCTTATTAAAAAGCACATCTGGCTACATTTCACATAGGAGGAAAGTCTATAAAGCAATGGAAATGACCAGGTAGTCCTTAAATTAAGACCGCAATTGAACCAAAAATTTCCAATGCTAAGCAGGAGAGTTGTTAAGCGAATTTTGCCCCATTTGTGAGCTTTCTTGCCATAGTTGTTAAGGGAATCCCTACAGCTGTTAAGTTGAGGACACAGCTATTAAGTAAATCTGGATTCCCTGTTGACTTTGCTTTTTTTCAGTGCCAGGAAACATTTGTGGTGATGCAATGGCTCTAGGCTAATGACATGCTGAATTCTACCATCACCCCCAGTTCTGCCTTCTCTTCTCCTATGTCTGAACCATTTCACCAAACTGTTCTCTTAAATTTCTGCTTCTGATTTGACTTAAATACTTGTCCATAGACAGCCCAATAAGATAATAAATCCTCTCTGTATCAAGGATCTGTTGCTTCTGTTCCCAACATGGAAATTTCAGTGGGGATTCTTGTGTCACCCAGGTACCTATTGAATTTGATTTATGTTGATACTTAATGTATCAGAATTTCATTGACCACACTAGGTAAGGTGTATGAAATTGAAGGTGGAAACATCTGAAGATCAGAAGGTGCTAATAAATTGACCCAAGAATCATCCGTGTTCACAATGTATACTCTCACACTAAGTTAGGGTTCTTTTCCAAATCTTTACATGCATTTTTTTAGAATTGCTAAATGTTTATATATTTCTCTTTTGACCAGTTTCTAGCCCACACAAATCCAGAATAAATCTGGTGGGTTCACATGATTAAAAACAAATCAAAGCTAAGGCAGAAGACAATATTACATAAACACACAATAACTACAATACACTTATTTATTGTGTAACTTATTGTGTAGCTTATTGTTACACTTATAAGTATAAGTAAATATACTTTGTCGTATAATTTATTGTGATTTGTACAATAAGTATAATGTTAGTTCAAAATCCAAAAGCGTTAGTTAGTTAGTTAGTTAGTTTGTTAGTTAGCATGGTGTGGAAAGCACCAAAAGCATTGGAAACATCAATGTTTTTATATCATTTCCATGAATGGAAGACATATTTGAACTGCTTTAAGGGTATTGCTACCTTGTAGGTTTTGATTGTTTCCTCTTCATAATATCAACAGCAAAAATTCAATCAGTATAATAGTATCTGATTCCTGAAAGGATTGCTTGAAGTTATATTGTAGTACCGCAAGGTGAAACGCCCTTGTATATATGACAACTGCATAAAATTGTCTTGCAGTAGAACAGTCAATTTATACAAATCGCTGGGGGTTTTTTCAACACTGAATCTTTGATTTGATAAAATGGAGAAAGAACCTCTTCTAATCTAAAGGACAGGCTGGGAGGAAACTGTAGAAGAAATATCATATTTCTTAAAATGTTGTGTGCCTAAGTAGGGATGCTTAACTTGTTTGCTGCCCAAGATGGAAAAAGCTTGCCCAGGTCTAACCAAGTTCTCATGAATATCAGAACAACTTTTAGATTAATTATAGAGTAAGTTCAACAAGAAGGATTCAGCTGTGCTACATCAAATATGATGCCCTTGAGCTACAAATCACGGTGGCAGTGTTGAACTTGTTCCTCATATTAATGAATATTCTCTTCATAGCAATTGAGGGTTTTTTTTTCATTATTATTCTCTGTTACCTTTGTGCAGGAAATCTAAATGAAAAGTGTTTTATTGTGCCCGTTTGTGCTTCCAGTATCGTACTCTGTTTTGTACGACAGCAGCTCGAATACAAAATTCACAAAACCAACCAGCAAATCCAAATAAACAGTTATGCAAATAGACCCACTCATTATATTTTTCAGGTCAGCGAAATGGGAGATGATAAGTCATCATGATGAGGTGGGCTAAGGTGACAAAAATATATTTCATCTGCAGTGTGATTGTGCGTTAATTATTGGGAGATAGAAATCCTTGTTAATATACTGCAGTATGCTGGGCAGTCAGTATACAGTAACTTCTTCTCTCAATAGCTGACATGAAATATAGGCATAGGTGTAAAGAAAGGAGTGGCAAAACATGGAAGTGGAGTCAAAAGAGGAATCAGCCTAGAATCTCTACATGGTCACAAGCAGAGTAACTCCAACCTTCCTTGAATTCTGTTGATCCTGAACTAATTCCTAGCTAACCGTTATTTGAAAAGATTCCTGGGCAAAGGCTGTTAATCAATAAATGAGTTTAATTGGACCTTCATGTGGACATGGTCTTTCCCATTTGACAACGGGACACTCAGTGAGTCAACCAGGTGATCAGGTCTGAGCTGGAGAGGATCTCATTTTCCAGAAAAGGCAATACTGAAGGTATAAGTTTATTAGCTCATGCTTAGGGTAATAGGCAATCATGATTAAAATACATTTAGACTCAAACTACCAAGTTAACAGAGCAATTATGTAAATAAATAAATAGTTCATTGCCAAACTCTAGTTAAAATAATTTCTTTATTTAGCAGCCACTGAAGCAAAACTTGCCAATCTCCACAATGGCATCCTTAAATAAGGAGGGTCAATTAGTTGCCTCATAAATCAAACAGCAATTTAGCCATTTTTGTGTATGTTGTTTCAGTCCAGATTTGGCCAAATGTTCCTCTTGAGATTCTGAAGAAAAATACAGAAGTGAGAAAGCAAGATAGCATACCTGATACATAAAATATTAACAGTGACAAAGGCTTGGAAAGACATTGAGGAGAGATATTAACTCCCACAAAAACATTTGAAGGTGCTTCTGTAAATGGAAACCTCTGCCAATTAGAAAAGATTTAGGGAAGTTGATACATCCTGAGATAATTTCCAAGAAGTATGAGTAAAGTGATGCAGTGAGGTTGAAATAAACAAATGCAATAATATTCAAGGATGTAATGCAAATTATATTGCTTTTTGAGACAAACAGAAGAACGAGAGATGCAGAGAGAGAGAGAGAGACCGAGAACGAGAAGAAGAGAGAGAGAGAGAGAGAAGGAGGGAAAGTAAGAAAGAGATAAAGAAGGAAGGGAAGGAAGGAAGGAAGAAGGAAGGAAGGAAGGAGCGAAGGAAAAAAATTCTGAATGTAATAATAAGAAATATGAATTCTATTCTATAATATTGTTGGTTGTAAAGTGCTTTTCTCAGCATTCCAAGAACTTTATAAACCCATCTTAGTAGACTTTGTAATAATTATGAAAGGTGTGCACGTATAGGTGACATAGGGGAAAAAAGCTGAAACATTAAAAAACAACTATGGATTGTTTACTGCAACCAAAATACAATGAAGTTTGAACTGGGACTTGCTGCTCAGTGACATAATACCTGTTTATGTCAGCCATCTTTAGAATATTCCAAAGCAATTTAATCAGATGACCCCATGGTTCTTTAGACCCTTAAATGTGTGGGAAATCCCTCACCAGCCAGCTAAGCTAAGTAGTGCAGCTCAAACCCACAAGATTGAAATGGACAAAGGGGCAGACGGACTATTGGCCCATTTAATAAAGTAGTTCAAGCATTTGAATTGAGGTGCAAATTCAGGTCAACGGGGGTTATTCAAACAAAGATCTAATGATAAAAGCCCAGCAGCAAACCACGTTATACTTTGAGAATGATATAAGCGTTAATGCTCCTAATCAGCCTCCAGGCTTTGTGGGCTATGATGAAGACATAATGGTCTCATGCTGACATGAGAGGTACAACAGCCATTTGAAGGCAGTCCTAGCCCAGATAAGTTTTTAATTTGGTTCCAAGTCCCTCGCAGAGAATTAATCCCAAACTAGCCTTTACGATCTCTGGAATCTCTGCCATTTAATTCATCTAAAATTCCTGATGAAATTGACAGTCTCAGCCCCCTCTTGTCAGATATTTATGCTGCTCAAATTGCCAACTGTATTCACAGATATTTAAGCATTGCAATGATGATCTACCAATATCTACCATGGCTCAGGGGTTAAAGACGCCGAGCTTGGCAGTTGGAAATCTGGCAGCCTGGGTTTGAGACCCAAGCGCCACATGACGGGGTGAGTTCCCGTTCTTTCCTCCAGCTCCTGTCCACGTAGCAGTTCGAAAACATGCAAATGCAAGTAGATAAACAGGTTCCATTTTGGTGGGAAGGGAATAGCATTCCATGCACCTTTGGTGTATAGCCATGCTGGCCACATGATCATGGAAAATGTCTTTAGACAATACTGGCTTCCTTGGCCAACAAAAAGAGATGAGCACCTAGAGTCAGAAACAACTGGACAGAGGAAATGTTTACCTTAGCTTTAAATCTCCTATAACTTCATGGAAAAGTAGATTTTTCTCTGGAATTTATTGCTCCTCTTTTTCATCGTAGTTAACTTAATGGAGATGGGTGCCTCTTATTTCGCTCGCTGTTATCTTGACTTATTTGCTACTTTCGCTTCTTTATGTTGTAGTTCACCAGCAGCCTGTGCAGGCAGCAGTGGAATCAGACAGTGGGAAAGAATGGGGACCAGTCCAGGAGTCTGGGGAGGACTCGGATGAGGGTCCTGCATCCGATGCAGAGATGGGGCCAGGAACATCTGGGAGTGGGGTGCTGACTCTGGAGCCTCTGAAGTCTGGCAGCAGTGAGGCAGAGGAACAAAGGGAGCCTGTTCCCAGTGTGCGTGTGCACAGAGCTTCTAGAAGGCGAGAGCAGCTGAAATAAAAGGGGCGACTCAGGAGTAAGGCTTAGAGGTGATTGCCCCTCCCCTAAAGTATAAAGGACAGGCAAAGGTGGAGAAACCTTTGCAGGAAGCAATGTCATTCACTCTGTTTGGATTAAACCTTGAAGCTCTGTCTGGACTTTGTACTCTGGTTTTGTTTTGTTTGTTTTTTTTTTCAGTTAATTTGACACTTTAGTTGTTGGCAGCAATTCAAAGGAGAGAAAGGTGGGTGCTTATCAGTTTAATTGGACCTTCATGTAGGGACCTGATCTTCGCACCTGACAAATTAAAATTCATAAATGGTTTCCAAGCTGAATTAAATTCTGAATCAGATAATTTTTGAGATACAAAGTTATTCGGACATCAAACAACTTAATAAGCTTTTTTAAAAAATATAGAATTTTAGGTAGTTTCCAGAAGAGAGGGTAGAGTATTCTTGCCACAGCTCTCAAGCACAATGCTACATTAGTGTACTTTAAGGCAGGGGTCTTCAAACTTGACAGCTTTAAGATTTGTGGACTTCAACTCCCAGAATTCCTCCTCCAGTCAGGTTAGCTCAGGGATTCTAGGAGTTGAAGTCCACAAGTCTTAAACTTGCCTAGTTTGAAAACCCTTGCTTTAAGGGAATACATAATATTAGTTTTTGTTTTTATTTTTTTAAATAGCAGCCTCTGAAGGAATTTTTGAATTTTTTTCAACTTTTCTTTCATTCTGGCATAACAGAGTTTTAGAAAACTGCCATCAAATATGAAAAAAACATCCAAGTTAGTTGTTAAATCTCCAACAGTTGTTATCTTACTATAATAATCGGATCTAACAGGTTGTAGACAATCTGTTTCATTCTCCACTGAGTATATTTTTTTGTTCTTTACTCTTTGTGAAAATAAATATTTGTTAATGATAGGAGAGAGGATTGCTCTGGACCAACTCCTTCCCTGTGTTCATCCCAAACTTTTAATATGCTGCTTATTATCACATAATCTCTCACGAGCTGTTTATTTCTGCTTTATTGGTCCAGATATCTGTGCAGGCCATCTGGAATCTCTTCTTTTTCAATAGAGGTAGCTCAACCATAAAGGGATACCATACAATCTGTGATCTGAGTTAAACAGACATAATTTAGTACCCTGCTTTCCATTTTTATTAGAAACGTTTAGAACCCAATATTTTCAGAAGAATATTTTTATGGCTTTAAGTCTACCTATCAAACTATCAAACTATCAATTTGTCTATCAGACAAATTTAACATTCTGTATCCACCATTCCAAATCTGTGAAAAAAATGTTTTTAACAGTACTTTTAAGCAAATACTTTCCTGGATATCTTATATTAAACCCCATTATTGATACAATTGTGCTTAAAGCCCTTTTTATCTGTTCATTGCCTTGGTAATGATTCCCCTTCCTTCCTTCCCTCATGGCCTTTCCCTATGGCCTCTACAATTTGGCTTTTGCATTTTTTTTTCCAAACAATCATAGTTATCAAAAAATTTATTCTTCTAAGCTTTCAGACTAAGGATGGAAACCATCCTCTGGTAACTTCTCTCTCTCCCCCACTTTCTGATAATAAATCAGCACTCCTGTTGACTGACAAGGAGCCCATTTCCCAGGCCTCAATGAGCCTTGGTGGTGCAGTGGTTAGAGTGCAGTACTGCAAACTACTCCTACTGCAATCCCACCAGGCTCAAGGTTGACTCATCCTTCTGTCCTTCCAAGGTTGGTAAAATGAGGACACAGATTGTTGGGGGCAAGAGGCTCACTCTGTAAATAACTTAGAGAGGGCTGTCAAGCACTATAAAGCAGTCTAAGTTCTATTGCTATTTCTCTGGCTATTTTTGTCCCTGCGTGGCCAACAATCATCGTTGCTGCAAAATTAAATGCATGTTCTTATTCATTGTAACGTGAGGCTACCAATGAGTTCAGCCCTCCTTGTCTAACCATTCACTTCCTCATAGCTATTATTCATGTGTTTGTGTGTGTGTGTGTGTGTGTTTTCTTAAGTTTTCGCGGGTATTTATATGTATGGTATTCAGCTTTGTTCAGATATTTTCCCACGTCATTATAGTTGTGGTTTTAAAGTTGTAGCGATGTTTTGGCAGAATCTCATTTGCCATCATCAGGCTTCTGTATCGTGTTCATCTGTGAGTCAGGTTTTCACAGCTGTTTCTGTTTTAAATTTGGTGGAAGCCCACTGCTGTATTAGAATGGATTTTTCTTCGTCCTGATTGGTTGGGGGTCTTGGTCTGTGTTTATTGATCTTGGAGTTTGTTGTGTTCTGCTTGATTGGTGTTTCGCATATCTTCTGTCTGTTTTGTAGTGTTTTTTTGTCTTGATTGGCTGGCAACATTGTGTTTCCTGTATTGGAGGCTTTTAGTGTGGCTTGGCTTCTGGTAAATGGATGGCTATCATTTATTAGGAAGCTAGGTTTCATCTGGGTGCCTGGTTGGGGTATGTTTGAGCTGGAGGGTTGGTGTGCCCACCAAGGTCCCTTCCAACTCTGTTCTGACTGATTGAATTTGTGATGCAGTTTGCGAAATGCCAAAGTGCCTTTCGAAAAGAGTAGCTAGGAGGACAGGGGTGGGATTCAAATTTTTTTGCTACCGGTTCTGTGGGTGTGGCTTGGTGGGTTTGACAGGGGAAGGATACTGCAAAATCCCCATTCCCTCCCCACCCCACTAACCTGCTTTGCAGCTCATTTTTCTCCTGTGCAGGGCAACCAAAGAAGACCCAGCCAATCAACTGGGACTCAATGGGAGGCAGAGAAGAGATGGGGTTGGCGGGGCCAGTCAGAAGTGGTATTTGCTGCTTCTCCAAACTATTCAAAATTTCCGCTACCAGTTCTCCAAACTCCTTAAAATTTCCACTACTGGTTCTCCAAACTTCTCAAAATTTCCACTACCAGTTCTCCACAACTAGTCCAAACCATCCAAATACCACCTCTGATCTTGGAATAAGAAACTTTTCCTTTCCAAATATTACAGAATATATTAATTCCCTTGGCTACACTGGTCAGAGTTAATTGGAGTTGAAATCTAAAACCTCTAGGGAGCACTGTGTTATAATGTGTATAATTTTGAATCATGTTGTGTAGAAAAAGGAAATAGTGACATTGGGGAAATTCCCTTGTCCATCAGTGGCATGTGTTTGGAGCAATACCCATAAAAGTGCAGGAAAGTTTGCATCAGTTTGTTGAGAAAAGCACTTAATTAATGCGGAAATATGCAACTTCAGACTGCGATACAAACAAACAAGCACTTTCTTTTAGTGTAGTTGTCTTGGGTGTCCCTTCATGCTGTGAATAAATCAGAGCCAACATTAGTGGAAGGAAGCTGTCTTCAGTATTCCTCCCACAGAAACTCAGTGCTTTCCTAATGCTGTGGGGAGTATTGATAGAAACTGACACTGCTATATGGATATAGAAATAGCATGGAGGAACTCCACTGTTATTTTAGGAGATCCTGAAATGCAATCTGCCAATAAAGGAGAATATTTGCAGCTCAGGGTTGAAATGAGGGGTCCTTGGTTCTTTCTGAGCTTGGTTGTTTTCTTGTAGACGTTTCACTACCCAAACTAGGTAACATCATCAGTGCTAGGAGGGACTGGGATTTGTGATGGTGGTGGCCGTGGTGGTGGTGGTGGAGGAGGAGGAGGAGGAGGAGGAGGAGGAGGAGGGAGAAGGAGGAGGAGGAAGAAGGAGAAGGAGGAGGAGGAGGAGGAGGAAGGAGACATTGGTTCTATCTGAGCTTCCTCGTTTTCATCCAAATGTTTCATTACCCAAACTAGGTAACATCATCAGTGCTAGGAGGGACTGAGATTTGTGGAGGAGGAGGAGGAGGACCAATGAATCCTTGGTTCTTTCTGAGCTTCCTTGTTTTCATCCAGATGTTTCATTATCCAAAATATGGTAGGTAACATCATCAGTGCTCAAGAGAGCATCAAGGACCCCTCCATGCAATCTGCTTCTGTCCCAGCCTTTGCCAAGAAAATGCTCTTTAAAAAATATTTAAATGTTTGGAGGTTAAACCTTACAATCAATAATTGAAGGACCTAGATATGAAATTGAATTTGGATCTGTTACTGGGACCAGAGATGAAGTCATCTGAGTTTTCAGACTTGTGCTGGATCCCATCTTCAGGGAATTTCTCTCCTGGACTACGTGCTTTTGGGCTGTTCCCCAAATCCCCTGAGGAAGGGTTCCAGCATCAGTCCAAAAGCCCAGAAGAATAAATCTCAGGTCCCAGTCATCATCTCTTTTTAATGACCTCATAATCCCTTGTGGGTTGGATTCTGGGCAACTGAATGGAGCTGAGCGTTTTACTGGCCAGATGTCTTTCCTGTTGCAAATGCACAGTTTTGTTCAGTAGATACATTCTCAGTGTGCCCAGAGAAAGAAATATCTGCCTCTACCTAGGATCAAACTCACAGCCTTCCTGGTTGTAAGGCAAGAGCTCCACCTCTAGGCTACTATGCACCACTCCTAAATCTCAGCTCCCAGTGATCAACACAAATTCGATTTTGCATCCTTATCCTGGGATGCATATATTTGCCTTCATTTGTGGGACTAGATATGTCTAGTTTAATGAAAAGGACTAGGGGGCGATAGGATAGCTGTCTTCCAATATTTGAGGAGCTGCCACAGAAGGTCAACCTAAGTTCCAAGGCACTTGAGAGGAGGAGGAGAAGTAAGAGATGGAAGATCCTTTAAGAGAGATCTAGTCAAGAACTAAAGAGAAATTTCTTGTCAGTAAGAGCAATTAATCAATAGAACTGCTTACCTCCAGAAGTTGTAGGTGCCCTGTCACTGGAGGTTTTCAAGAAAAGACTGTCCAGAATGGTATTGGGTCTCCAAGTAAATAAACACCAAACAGAGATAAAAGCAAAACCTTTTAATGCTTCTCTGTGAATTCCGTTCATTCACAGTTAAAAGGCTATTAAAACTGATTGTCTCTGATAAGAACGAACCTTGCCAAGATTGTGCAAGGCTGCCAAAAGCACTAGATAAAGTTGCCAAGAAATATTCCAAACAAAAAGTCTCCAAACACAAACCAAGATAGTTCGAACTTCGACAAGGCTTGAAGTAAAAGAACTTCCTTGCTTCCTGCAAAGAATGCCACCTCTGAGGGCTGGCTTTTGTCCCTTAAGGGAGGAACCATGACCTTGCAGCCTTATTCCCGAGTCGCCCGTGCTACTGCAGCTGTTCTTTCCTACGAGCAGACCTGCATGCATGTGCACTGGGCACAGGCTCCTCGGGGGCATCTTCCTCACTGCTCCAAGACTCCACAATCTCCAAATGCAGCACTCCACTCCCTGATGGTCCTGGCCCCATCCCTGCATCACATGCAGACCCCTCATCTGAGTCCTCACTCTCTGAGACCTCAGCCATCCATACCTGCTGGTGACAAACCACAACACCTACTTGATCAGAGACATCCCCCTGCCAACCAAGGTGCGTAGAGTCAAGGCTATGGTTTTCCCAGTTGCAATGTATGGCTGGGAAAGTTGGACCATAAGGAAGGCTGAGCACCAAGGAATGGAGGCCTTGGAACTCTGCTGTTGTAGGAGAAGACTCCTGTGAGTCCCTTGGACTGCAAGGCCATCCAACCGGTCAGTCATAGAGGAGATCAACCCTGAACTGCTCTTTAGAAGGCCAGATCCTGAAGATGAAACTCAAAGACTTTGGCTACCTCATGAGAAGGAAGGACTCCCTGGAGAAGAGCCCAATGCTGGGAATGATTGAGGGCAAAAGAAGAAGGGGATGACAGAGAATGAGGTGACTAGATGGAGTCATTGAAGCCATTGGCATGAGCTTAAATGGACTCCAGAGGATGGTAGAGGACAGGAAGGCTTAGATAATAGTTGTCCATGGGGTCGCAATGGGTCGGACATGACTTTGCAACTAATAACAGAGGGTTGGACGAGAAGATCTCAAGGTCACTTCCAACTTAATTAGTCTATGCCCTGTGTTATATGCACAAGTCTTCATCCAGTGGGGCCAAGATCCTAAGCTCCCATCATTTTGATGAAGGTTGCACTATATGTTGATTCACTCTGGGAAGTGTGGCAATGGTAGATTCTGCTACTCACCAGATGTGACTTCAAATAGTACAACATCTAAAAATCATCCACAAAGTGAGTGTATAAAAATTGCATAAAAATGGTCAAGACATGCCATGGCTGATATAACTTTTTTTTTAAAGTTTATTAGAAACTAGCTGGATACCCATGCTTCACTACAAAACTATGTGGTCAGGCTTAGTTTTTGGGGAGGAAAATAAGGAGAATTTTTTTTTTTGCCTCTGCCTCAGCATTCATGGTATTCATCTGGCTGGCATCCTGTCAGTGTATGAGAGAGTTGAGGGCTGTTTGGAAACTGAAGCAGTATTTGCTGTGTGAGCAAGAAGGAGACAGCAAGGAGCCTGGATGGGGCGAAGATCAACTGTTCTGTATTAAAGCCGCTTGGTGCTGTGGAACTGAAACTGAAACTCCTTTCCTATGTTTGTATTTTGAATTTGGAAGAGATTTCTTTCCAGGTAGGGAGGGGGAGTAGAACTCCTTAGCATCAGAGCATGTTAATAATAATAATATAGGAAATACTAATCCTCTGATAGGTCATTGGAAAAATCCTTTCTTAGTGATATATATATATATATATATTTGTGCTGTTTAGCTTCCTTCGGGTATTATCCCACGTCATTGCAGTTCTGTTAAAGT
>BHFT01021576.1:0-31334 GCA_004320025.1 Laticauda laticaudata
TTATTTTGTTTCATTAGGATCCACCATCCAAAATTCCAGGAATCATCCAATAATCCAAAACTGTTTCTTGCTTCTTTACTCACTTTCTCTTTCCAGGGGCTTTATTGTCTTGTAACAAAGCTTCAGCTACAATGTATCTTTTGCAAACCTTGTTAAAATTCCACTATTAATTTTTTTAAGTTCCAGGTGGTCTCCTCCATTTTCTAGATTCCACCCTCTTGTTTCCTTTTTCCCTCCTCTGTTTTTTCAGTCAAACTTTCTCCTTTAAACTCCCCCCTGCACAATCTTGTCCGGTCGGGTTCTTCTTTGAGGTGGCCATTTCTGACCACTGCTGCAACTGCCTTTGGGAAAGGGAGTAATAGCCAGCTGAGGAGGAGAGATGTGGCTCTCCTCAACCCAGCTGACAGTTCGCCCTTCTTTACCACCTCTATGGGGTTGCTTCAGCCCTGAATCCAGGAGGCTCGGGGTGCTCCAGTGGCGAGCATGGATCAAAACCATGCATAATCACAATTTTGGTCTGTTGCCGAAAAAGCCAGAACCGGGATTTCCAACTTCTTTATATTCTTGTAATGGGTTGTTAGAATAACATCTGGAGATAGGAGGAAGAACTGCAGGCAGGGCATTGATCTGACAAGAGCTCATAAATGGATACCACAGTGCAAATAGCATCTCAAAAGGGACCTTCCCTAGAAGTAATAGCAAGAAAGGTTGGTTTTTCAGATTTAAAAGATTCTGTTCCTATACCTTATAATAAACATAGTTTTAGAAGCCATGGTTTTGGTATATACTGTATTAGAACCTTAGATACATAGAAAGTAGTCACAGTTCTCATTTAGACCTCACTTAGATCTCCAAATGGCCTGATCAATTTTTTCTGTACCCTCTTTTCTCATTCCACCCATTCATTCATATCATATCTAATGGAGTATTTTTTAAACTCCTGATTCACATTTATTCATACTGTTACTCAATTTTCTCCAAATCCATCTTTAGTTCTTCCTTAATCACCATCCCTTGGAGCATAACATGCCACCATTGACAACTTACTCTTTCTTCCATATGATCAGTATGTGTAGGATGAGCATAAGCAAAATCCAAGGGTACTCCAATGATGCACATGCTACTCTCTGTAGGATCTTTAATCTCAAAACATTCTTGCAAATCAACACATTAATGCCTACATCCAACAATACTACACTCTGTAAATTACTAACAAGCTATCACTACACATATATATATCATTCAAAGTTCAAACTTGTAAAATAAAAATCTTTGTTTACTCTATTGGCTACCTGGATTGACAAGGTTTCAGAAACTTGCACCATGTGGAATATATCTAGTCTACCTTACTATTTTGCACCAAAACTTTGAGACACTATTGTTACAAAATGGAGTATATTTGGTTTTAAAATGTTTGTAGAATAAAAATACTTTATTGGCCAAGTGTGATTGGATACACAAGGAATTTGTCTTGGTGTAAATACACTCAGTATACATAAAAGAAAAGATACATTTGTCAAGAGTCAAGAATCATAACGTACGACACTTAATGATAGTCATAGGGTACAATAAGCAATAAAGTCTTACTAGGGAATAGTCAATATAAATCGTAAGGATACAAGTGACAAAGTTACAGTCATAAGGTCACAATGGGAGAGGATGGGTAATAAGGAGTGATGAGAAGATTAACAGTAATAGTAGTGCAGACTTTGTAATAGTTTAACAGTGCTGAAGGAATTATTTGTTTAGCAGAGGGTTGGCTTTTGGGAAAAAAACTGTTCTGGTGTTTAATTGTTCTGGTGTGCAATGTTTTGTAGTGTCATTTTGAGGGAAGGAGTTGAAACAATTTATGTCCAGGATGTTTTCACAGCCATCTTTTTGACTCGTGCAGTATACTGGTCCCCAATGGAAGGTAGGTTGGTAGTAATTGTTTTTTGTACAGTCCTAATTATCCTCTGAAATCTGTGTCTGTCCTGCTGGGTTGCAGAACCAAACCAGTTATAGAGGTGAAGACTCAATAATTCCTCTGTTGAACTGAATCAGTAGCTCCTTAGGCAGTTTGAGCTTTCTGAATTGGTGCATAAAGAACATTCTTTGTTGTGCTTTTTTGATAACATTTTGATGTTAAGCCTCTGTCACACTGCACCAACGGATGGAAAGAGGATGTAAAACGGAGAAAAACACTTGCCATCCGTTGGTTAACGCCAATACTTCCGTTTCTGTACTCACTGCCTCCTTTTGCTTTCCTCTCTATCCGTCCAGTCATCCCTCACTTGACATCTTCGACGCTCAGAACGGTTTTGATCTGCACCTCAAAACTTTTGAGCGGAAAATGTATCCATACTATCCGTTCTGCATCCGCCTAGGGCATACGGGGGACATCGCTTCTCATCCGTTACGCATCTGCTATACATCCGCTATGCATCCACTGCATCCTGCGCAACTCAAAATCCGTTCTCAGCTTAAACGGACGCAGGGAGGAAGCGGAAGGACGTGCAGCATTAGTGACGAGGAGAAAGGATGAACATACGCAATGCACTAGCACCGCATCATCTGCCTACGCATCCGCTCTTGCATCCGCTCTGCATCCGCTCTGCATCTGCTCCATCGCCGCATTCCTACTACACATCTGCTCTGCATCCTCTACGCATCCTCTACATCATCCTCTATGCATCCGCTCTGCATCCTCTACGCTATCCCTATCTACTCGCATCCGCTTTTCAATTCCGCTAGGCTTCTTCCCCTCACCCTCCCGCTCTCGCATCCTCCCCCGGTCCGTTTCCTGTACTCCCTCTGCTTATGCAAATTGCCCCTTTTGAGAGTGGATAACAATGGATGGAACATTTTTCTCATCCGCTGTGTCCTTTTTACAAACGTTTTGCATTCCGTTGGGCAGTGTGACAGGCCTTTAGGTGTCCATTTTAGGTCCTAGATATGATAGAAGCTAAAAATTAGAGGGTCTCTCCTGTTGATACTGTGTTGTCTAGTATGATAAGAGGTGGTAGTATGGGAGAGTTTCTTCTTCCACCATTTCTATGGTTTTGAGTATGTCTTTAGTTCCAGATTGTTCGCGTCACATCATGAGGCTATTTATTCAACCTTCTGTCTGTATACAGATTTATCATTGTCAAATGAGACCAATCATGTTGTATCATCTGCAACTTCAATAGGTTAACAGATTGTTTGAGTATGTAGTCATTGATATATAGGGAGAAGGAGAAGTAGAGAAGGAAAGCACACAGCCTTGGAGGCTCACCTGTGCTCATATTACCAAGAAATTAGATGTTATTCTGCCTAGCTTCACCTGCTGCTTCCTGTCCTGTTAGGGAGCTTATGATCCACTATACAAGTGTGTTCAGGGACCTAGTTGTTTAATTTGTCTGGAATGATGGTAAGTTGAAATGCTTGAAACTGAAGTCCACAAGATGACCTTTGCGTAGATATTTGGAATTAAAGGTGTTCACTTTTAGGTATATAATGCAGAAACCATATTAACAGCATCGTAGTGTCAATCTATTTGGCTTCGGTATGCAAACTGCATGGGATCTGACAGTGGATCATGATGTTTTCAAGTGGGCAGCACTAAACACATTTGCGAAAAGATTTCATAGAACATACAGATAGTATAGGAGCACAGCTGAATCTGTAGTCATTCATGTTCCTAGCTCGTTGGCTCTGGGATTGATTGTAGGAGTGTTTGTAAGCGGAAGGAACAAGCACATCCTCCTAGTGATCTATTGAAGATTTGGGTGAAGATGTGGGCCAATATGTCAGACAGACTTTCTAAACAAAGAAGGAGTGTTATCGTTGTCTGGCCCTGGTGCTTGTTCCTGTGCATCTCTGTGTATAGTGAGATCTCTGCACTTCTTTTTTTTTGTGCATACAATGCGTTGGGGCCCAGTTGTTGGAGGCTTGGCTGTTGTTTATGTGTTTGAGATGTGGCGTGTGGAGATAGGTGGCTGTAGTTATCCTTTTAAACCTGCAGTAAAACACATTAGGTCATCTGCTAGTGTTGTTGATTTCCTTCTGCCTGGGAAGGAGGTTTGCTGAAGCCAGTGATGTTTTTAAGAGTTTTCCACATGTTTGCGGGTTTGTTTGTTGAGAACTGATTCCTTAACTTTTCAGAGTAGCTTCTTTTTGCTGCCCTGATATCTCTTGTTAATATGTTTCTGGCCTCATTATCACCATTATCATCCATTTGGCTGCTTTTTTTCAGAGTTGCTTGTTTTCTTTTTGACAAAATAGGTGGTGAGATGTACAGAAGGGATCATTAAGTTTCTGGTTTGCTTCTCCCTCTTTCTAAAGGGTGTTGCTTCATTTTTTAAAAAGTTATATTATATGGATGCCTCAAGTGAGTAAAATTCACATTTTCTAAAAGTTGGTGCAGAGGTTAGGCATATAGTAGATAAAAGCCAGTTTTTGAAATATTCGAAGGTTTGCCCCCTTTGTTCAATCATTTTGCATTCACAGAAACTAAGCACTTTGTCCTGAGCGGGGTATTTCTCCTGCTGTTATTGAGAAAACATATGAAAATATATGGTGCAGATTATGAGTACGTTATATTGCACAAAGAAAACTTGCTAAAATAAAATCCATTGCAATCAATGTAGGGTTGAATTGTGAGGTTTTTGATTTTCTTCTTGTCATCTGGTAATGAAATGTCTGCAAGAAAAAAGCAAGCTCAACCAACACTAAGAGCCCAACAAAAATAAAATGCATTCTCCTCTTTTTTGTGTTTTTCTTCTTGCCCATGCTCTGTCACAGTATATGGCCATGATTACGAACCTATGGCATGTGGGCCGGAAATGGCACACAGAGCCACTTCTGATGGCACGTGAGAGGTCATGCAGAAGAACCCACTGTGCATGCATGCATGCTTCACTGCCCAACATCTGATTGTCGGGTATCTGGAGCACATGCATGGGGGCAGAGGTACGTAGGAGAAGCGTGTGCATGTGCAGAGATGTGTATAGTGCATGTGGGATCTCATGTGCATGCACAGAGATGCATGGTGCATCGGGGGTCTTGTATGCATGTGCAGAGATGCATGGTGCATGGGGGCACACACATGCGCAGAGATACACAGCACGCAGGGGGTCATGCACACATGCGCAGGGGGCATGGGATGCCCCAGCATGCATTGCCTTCTGGGAGCCGAAAAAGGTTAGCCACCACTGGTATATAGTGTTAGAGTACTGCTTCCTAGGATGAAAACGACAGCAACACCTCACTACTATCATAAAGAATTACACCAAACCCATTTCTTCCTTTTCCTCGTATTCTTTCAGCCAGAGTATATAAGTGTTCTTCTTTCTTAAATACTCGTAACATTAGTGAAGTGTAAGTTTAGAGTAATTAACCTTCCATTGATTTCCTTTTAAAATTTCTGGATAGTTTCTGACAGCTGTAACATATCTTCTGTCTATGCAAACAAAAGGGCAAGCCTGTGTCCAGCCAGTGACAGCTGATTAGTCTTTGCAACAAGTCATATGTAGCCCAATATGGGTGAAAGAGTACAGAAGGGGGAATTTGTTTGAATGTTATTGATTTGAGCTTCGAGGTCCATATGTGGATATTATTGCAGTATTAAGCCATAATTTTGGACCCTTAATTTAAAGAGGTGGCTGTGTATTGGGGACAATGTTTAGATAGATAGATCACTGTTCTATTCAGCATCATTCCTATCTCAATAGAGAAACACACCAACGAAAGCAACAAAGGAATCAACAGATTCATTTAACAGAAGGCAATGAGGCATTTGTTCTTTTCTTGCCAGGTTTAAATTGCCATTTTCCATGCATCATTATCAAATCAGTGTAATCAAAATGTTCATTAATTATACTATCAAGCTACAAAATATTCACCTTTATTCAATCCAGGGACAAAGAATTTATGGAATCTGGAATGTGGAAGTTTTGCTCTTGTGGAGGCTCTGAATGGCATGATGCTCATTTTGAAGCCTCTTGTCATAATATATGAAATTCAGGTTTAGCCACTAGAGTCCACCAGGAAGTATCTAATGAGGTACATCTAATGAATACATCAGGAAATGTACATAAAAGGAGCTGACATTGTTGTAAGGAGAATTTAAGATGAGGATGGTCTTTTATTTGTAAATTTAAAAAAACAGAAACGAAGAAGCAATTCAATGGACAAACGCACAAACAGACAGAAACTTGTATAAGGTTTATCTATGCTAAGATTTAAGGTGACATTTTAAAAATTATTATAATTTTTTAAAAACTCAGGGCTTAAATTCTATGATCAGATAATTTGTATTCTTCTTGCTCACTCTACTGCCCTGGTGCTAATATTTAATGGAAAACATCAGGACCTCGCTCTCCTTACTTACTCCCTTCTACTCTTTTATGTATTAATGAGCTATTCAAATAGAACAGGGGTGGGTAACATTGTGCATTCCAGATGTTCCACATGTCACCTTTTATCAACTTCCAACAATAAGTCTAATGGCAGCGGATTGCTTGAGTTGTGGTTAAAAACATCTGGAATACATCTGGTTGTCTACCCCGTAAATAGATGATATCTTCAACTAGCTGTCTTCAGAAAAATTGGGCATATGCATATTCTGTTCCTGATGGGTGATTGTTGAGAAAGGAATCCTTCGCTTCTCACCTTTAATAAGATTTCTGATAGATAATCACTGAAAATCATCATAATGTAAACCACATCATGAAGCATATGTTGGTGAGAATTGTACAAGTAAATGTAATTTTAAATGAATGAATCCAGAGAGAGAGTGAGAAAGAGATTGATTTTATACTACTTATAAAAAGCTTAGTCCCAAAACCACTGTGAGCTGTTTAATCCTTCCCTTATTATGTTAATGTTAGCAGTATATATCTCTGAGGATTCCTGCCCCTTATATATACAGTACTTTTCAAGGTATAGGATTCTGTATTTATCATACATGCTTTTAAAAGCCAATTATGATGCAAAATCTTGTTGTTCTTGCTTTGAAAAACCAAATTTTATCCTAGCTAAAAATAAATATTCTTTTCATTCACAGTCAGAATTTATTTTCAGACACAAAACTTGGCATAGACAATTGATTCTAAACCAGTTTATTTCAAGTGCAGAGAAACCTTAGCAGTATAATGGTTAAGGGGTTGATCAGAATCTAGAAGATGAAATTCAAGTCTACTTTCTATCACCTTTATGACTAATTACCATCTCTCAAAGCAGTGTACCCCAGAAAAAAGTAAGAGCTGACTAGTAAAAAAAAATCTATTTAATCCATAACAGTCTTCTACAATATCCAGATGTGTGTGAACACAAATCCTAGATCAGCAACCAGATTGTTCATGATAATTTAAAACAATTTATCCCCCCCAAAAAATAAGATGAACATGATCTGTCTTAGTGTTCTTAATGTGTTGGTTTAGAGTTTGAGAAAGAGCACCTAGGAGGATGGGCATTTATTCACAAGAGGTAATAGCCACTAATTTATCCTGAAATAGTTTAGTTTTAGGAGATGTTACCATTTATGAACATAAATGAACCATAATGTTAACCATGTGTCCTGGTTAACAGAGAGAAATTCTCTGTTTGAACAGCTATCTAGTCCAAAACAAGTTTATAAATTGAAAATATCTGCAAACTTAAACAGGTAAATATTATCCCACCTGAACTTGCTACAGTTTATCATGGTTCATTTTGAATAGTGATACCTGGATCTGGACACAATATCCTCAGGTTTGACCAAGACAAAGTAACTTAGATGATTGAGAATCTCCATAGATATATAAGGAAGAAGGTTCAAACTAGACCGCAGAAGAAATGTTTTGACAATACCAACTATCAGCAAGTAGAACAGGCTGCCACATTAAGGGGTAGATTCTATTTCACTAGAAGTTTTACAATAGAAGCTAGAAAGTGATCAGTCAGATCAATAATGAATTGTAAGTGAACAAAAGAACTATCTGATCTTTAAGTCACCCACTTAGAATCCTAATACATATAAATGAACAGCTGAAAAAGATTAGTTGACATCTGTTTATAATCTATATGTTTACATCTATAGTTTGATCTACAAAAGCTAAATTGAACATTGATAAGAAATTGTCAGAGTAAAAAAAGAATATGAAAAAATATCCCAATGAAGACAATAGTAACTTCCATTCACTGCCAAAATAACTATGTGGCTTTATCTATGACAGGGGTCTGCAACCTTAAACACTCAAAGAGCCATTTGGGTCTGTTTCTTATAGAAAATAAAACACCAGGAGCCACGAAATCTGGGTGGGCGTGGCCAGCTCATCATCACTCCCACCCAGTCACATGACCTCCACCACCATGCCTACCCAGGTTTTATGGCTCCCTGTGTTTTCTGTGGGAAATAGGTCTCTCTCTCTCTCTCTCTCCCTCCCTCCCTCCATCCCTCCCTCTCATTTCTGTTTTTTGTGTTTTACCTTCTCAGGCCAGGTGAGGAGTGACTGGGAGGGGAAGGCAATGGGTGGGGCCAGCCACTGGTGGGATCACCCAACAGGGAGCCACAGCAGATGGCCCAAAGAGCTGCATGCGGCTCCAGAGCTGTGGGTTGCTAACATCCAATCTGTGAGATCATTAAGCTAGGTCTAGAATCTAGTCAAGCTAGATTCAAAGGAGATGTTATATAAACAAGTGTAGACTTGTTTATATTCAAAATATTCAGTAAAAGAGCATATTGCAATGAGCAGAAATGGCCACCTTTTATATCAGCAGAAATGGCCACCTTTTATACAGTATATTCTGTTTTTAAAGTCTTTTTTCCAATGTATTAAACCTTTAAAAGCAATGCATACTTTCCTATTATGTGAATTGTTCATAATACATTTGAAACTACTTTGTAAACAATTGCTATTATCACTTAAAGCATTTCCTTTCTTCTTTTGAGTTTAACACAGAATCTGACTGTCTCATCTTGCTGTTTTCCCATTTCATGTTCTGTTTCACCTTCCTAAACCTGTTGTCCCTTTTGGGTCCTCTCAGCATGATCCTTTACAATTATTACATGTTTACCTCCAACCCTTTTTCTTTTTCTGGTCTTATTCATTTCTTTATGTCTCAGCCAATGGCAGTTCGGGTCCAGAAAGCAGAGCCAATGGTAGAAGGGGAAACCCTTTTCCCAATGCAGACACATGAGGACACCTCATCCAGTCACTTTCTGAGATGCCACCTCTATCATTCATAAATTTCTACAGGCTTTTTGAAACTTAAATTAATCCCTGCTGCCTTCTTTACATCTCAGGCTGTATTTTGATTACCATCCTGGAAATGTTCCAGGCTTTGTGCTATTCTCCCCACTGAACCTCCCATCAATCCTCTGTTGTGTTCAAAAACAAGTGTTACAAATCAGCATGTTTGCTGTCTAAGGCTGCACTGAAAAAAAATGAGTATTTTATTTCCTGAGCAAAATTCCTGTCTTTTTTACTTCTCCTATCTTCCTAAAATACCAATCATAAATATTTCTTTCTACAGCTTCAAAGACAGAACTATACTTCAATTAGACCTGGGATTAATTAGGATGTCTCTCATAAAACACATGAATTTTAATAACATGCATTCAACATCTGCTATATATAAATACATAATTTTGAGGAGAGGTGAAGGGCTAGTTTCGTTCACTCTTCATAGCCTTTCTTTTTTTGGGGGGGGGGGGGNGCCTTTCTTTTTTTTGAGGGGGGGGGAAGGACGGTAATCAAACAGTAGCCTAGGCTAATTATATTTTTTCTTCACTTCTGGCACATCTCGATATCACATCTTTGAAAGATGTTTCCATTCTTTGTTTATACGCTCTTGCAAAAGAGGGACAAAAAAGCTAAATAAAAATTGTAGACTCAGTTCTATATTATTCAGCTTTGTTTGGGTATTTTCCCACGTCATTATAGTTGTGCTTTTAAAGTTGTAGCAACATTTCTGCAGAATGTCATTTGCCATCATCATGGAGATTTTTTTGTTTGTGAGTGCAGGCTTGCAAATAATTGACAGTGGAAGAGATGATTCCACCAGACTGTAAATTATTTGGAAGTCTGCACTCACAAACAAAAAAATCTCCACACCACAAGCCAGCCAAACACCTGTGCACAAACAGACTCCCCCTGATACCTCCGATCAAACACACCCCAACCAGGCACCCAGATGAAACCTAGCTTCCTAACAAATAATACCCATCCATTTACTTGGAGCAAGCTGCACTACAAGCCTCCAATACAGGAACACAATGTTGCCAGCCAATCAAGACAAAAAAAGCCACAAAACAGACAGAAAGATATTAGAAACACCAATCAAGAAGAACACAGCAAAATTCCAAAACCAATAAACACAGACCAAGACTTCACAACCAATCAGGATGAAGAAAAAACCATTCTGGCACAGCAGTAGGTTAGCCCAAATTTAAAAACTGAAACAACTGTAAAAGTCTGACTCCACAGATGAACACACAGAAAGGCCTGATGATGGCAGATGAGATTCTGCCGAAACATTGCTACAACTTTAAAAGCACAACTATGATGACGTGGGAAAATACTCCAAACAAAGCTGCTGTTTAGCTTCCTTCGGGTATTACCACGTCATTGTAGTTCTGTTAAAGTTGTAGCAACGTTTCAGCAGAACTACATCTGCCATCATCAGGCTTCTGTGTGGATGTGTGTCTCACAGTTCCTCTGTTTCAAATTTGAGGCTGGTCTATTCTGATTGGCTATTAGCCTGGGTCTGTGTTCATTGGACTTGGAGTTGATTGGATTGGTGTTTCTGGTTTCTTCTGTCTGTTTGTGGCTTTGATTGGCTGGCAAACACTCTGTTCTTTGTGTTGGAGGCTTTCAATGCAAACTTGGCTCCGTGTGAAAGGATGCTGCTATTCATCAGCAAGCTGCTATTCCATTAGCAAGCTGGGTTTCACCTGGGTGCCTGGTGGGGGGTGTTTTTGAGTTGGAGCTATCAGAGGGAGTCTGTTTGTGCCCAGGTGTTTCCTGGCTGTGTGTGGAGATCTTTCAATTGAGAGTGCAGGCTTCCAATGATTGACAGTCTGGGGGAATCATCTCTTCTATTCATGTTTTCAGGTCTTTTTTCAATCTCTATGCTTCTCTGATGATTCTGTGGCTGGGGTTTTCTATAGTGGCTAGGTTTTAGTGCCATTGAAGTTGATGTTGTGACCTGTGGTTCATGTGTTGACTAGTGAGGGTTGTTCAGCTTTTTTACTGCATTTTTGTGTTCATCACATATATATATGTGTGTGTGTGTGTGTGTGTTTCCAGTCTGGTGGAATCACTCTTCTATTCTGCTTTCAGACTGTCAATCATTTGGAAGCTTGCACTCTCAAATAGAAAGATCTCCACACCACAAGCCAGGCAACCGTGGGCACAACAGACTCCCTCTGATAGCTCCAACTCAAACACCCCCCCACCAGGCACCCAGGTGAAACCCAGCCTGCTAATGAATAACGCTTGCTAATGAAGAGGCAGCATCCTTTCACACGGACGCCAAGCTGCACTGAAAGCCTCCAACACAAGAGCAGAGTGTTGCCAAGCCAATCAAAGCCACAAAACAGACAGAAGAAACCAGAAACACCATCAATCAAACTCAAGTCCAATAAATACAGACCCAGGCTCCCAGCCAATCAGAATGGACCAGCCTCAAATTTGAAACCAGGAACTGTTGAGACAGCACATCCATACGAAGGCCTGATGATGGCAGATGAATTCTGCTGAAACGTTGCTACAAACTTTAACAGAACTACAATGATGTGGGATGAATACCCGAAGGAAGCTAAACAGCACACATGTAAGTACCCGTGAAAGCTTAAAAAAACATATATATATTATATAATTATATATATATATATATATATATATATATATATATATATACACACACACCATATATATGTGCTGTTTAGCTTCCTTCGGGTATTATCCCACGTCATTGTAGTTCTGTTAAAGTTGTAGCAACGTTTCAGCAGAATCTCATCTGCCATCGTCAAGCTTCTGTATGGTGGCAGATGAGATTCTGCTGGAACGTTGCTACAACTTTAACAGAACTACAATGACATGGGATAATACCCGAAGGAAGCTAAACAGCACACATGTATGTGCCCACGAAAGCTTAAAAACACACACACACACATATATATATATATCCAATCTCTTCTTGAAAGTCTCAAGTGATGGTGCTCCCACAACTTCCAAGGGAAAGCTGTTCCATTGGTTAATTGTTCTGTCAGAAATTTTCTCCTTATTTCCAGATTAAATCTCTCCTTATTCAGTTTCCATTCATTATTCCTTGTATGGCTTACAGGCACTTTAGAAAATAGTTTTACCCCTTCCACTCTGTGGCAGGGATCTTGGAGGTCTTCCAGGCCAACCCCTACTCAAGCACAACTTCTCATACCATTCCGGACAAATAGCCATCCAATCTCTTATTGAAAATCTCCAGTGATGGAGCTCCCACATCTTATGCAAGCAAACTGTTCCATTGTTTACTTGTGCTCTCAAGTGCAGTACTGCAAGCTACTTCTGCAGCCAACTGCCTAGAATTTGGCAGTCCAGACCCACCAGGCTCAAGGTTGACTCAACCTTCCATCCTTCTGAGGTGGGTAAAAAGAGGACCCAAATTGTTGGGGGCAATATGCTGACTCTGTAAACCGTTTAGAGAGGGCTGTAGAGCACTAGAAAGCAGTATATAAGTCTAAGTGCTATTGCTATGACTAAAGGACCTATTAGAAGCCTTCTTTCACCACCACAAAGTATCCATTTTAGCTACAGAAGACACCAATTTCAATCTTGGCACCTCCAAAACAAGCCAGGAAAAACAGTTGCCTGACAAGGAGACATGTTCACTATCCTTAAATGCAATAAATTGAATGAATTAATGGTCAGTTTTGGTATAAGCGGGGATGGGATCCAACTGGTATAACTACCGGTTCTATTAGCATCGTGTGCGCATGCATGAGTTGCGCGAGTTGCTTGAGTCACGCAAGTGTAATTTACAACCTGCTGAGCTGCCCGGACAGCTGAGCAGCACTGTGTGCAAGTGTGCAGTGGTTGGAAAAGCCCTTTTTTCCTGCTTTTTCAACTGCAGCTGTGGCGTGCAAAGCAGATGCAGTTGAAACAGCAGGAAATAAAGGTCAGGTAAAAGCCCAGGCGGGTGGGTGGGCCACAACAGCATTTACCCTATTAGAAAAAGGTTGTTGGGTCCAAGTATACTTTATTCCAAGCATCCACATGGTTAAGTAGAACCAAGAAACATCTCAGTCTAAAAACCTGGAGAGCTTCATCAGAAGTACAAGTCAGAAGTATAAAATATGCAAGTTTTTGAGAACTGAGGCTACACTTGTCTTTTGTTTTCAAGATCATACTCCAGAAAAGAGTCCAGAAATGGAATAAATCAATTTGAAACATAAGTTTAATTAAAATGAAATTGCATTGATGAAACATATTTATATATTATTACATTTATATGATATAAATGTTAATATGATAATGTTCAGATATTATGTAATCATGTTTTAGTTCCTGCCTGAGCAGGGGGTTGGACCAGAAGACCTTCAAAGTCCCTTCCAACTCTGTTATTCTGTTCTATTCTAGTTCCGTCACAGTTAAAATTTAATTGGGCAGCATACAAAGCCTTTTTAAGAATGAGATTTCCTACAGGAAATTCTTACCAAGCTTAACCAATGATGTAGTATGATCCATAGTCAAAGCAACAGAAACCCTCTCCTTTTTACACAACATTCTAGTGTTTAACCATTGACAGCAGAGTTATATATTTTACGCCTGACATGAAGATGGTAGCCCACAATATATTCCTTCTTTCAAATGCCATATATAAGAATTCACATATCTTGCTGCTTTATTATAGGGTGGACGTCCCCTTCTAACCCACTTGGCAATGGTTAACATATCACCTTATTTTCAGTTCTCACTTTTGTATAACTTAATTCCGATTCATCTGCACATCAGTCTATGAATTATTTTTGTAAATCTACTAAGAATGCACTTAAAGTGCATGGAAATCCTTATGTTTAAAACTTTTTTCTCTTTCATAATCACTGTTTAAATATTCACAACCAAAAATGTAATGGGAAATATGCAAAACTAGTAAGAAACCTAATTCTAATCTGTCCATTAATTGTATCAAAATGTGCAAAGATCAAATTCTTCTATCATCCCTATCCTCAGGTTGATGCCAGAGAATTATGTTCTTGACAAGATTCAAATCAGTTAGGAGTTCTCCCACCAAAGACAGAATTTATTATCACGTGTTACGGGGGCTGACCAGAACTGACAATTTATACTGGCATTGTTATTGAAATGCTATGGAAAAGAGAACCATAAAATCCTTTGTGATGAAATTTATATCACCAGAAATGTATATCCTTATGATCCTGTCACCCACCGACCAATCATACAACTAAAATGACTGATAATGAAGATAATCTTAGGCAATGTTGTCTGAAGACTCTACAAAAATCATTCACTCCGTATTAATGGCTGTCAGTGACACTGACATCTAATCAGCTAATCTTCCTTGCCAATATGACACACTAACTGCCTCTGCTAAATTGTGTAAAAATCAGGCACATCATTGTTCCCTTCAACATGATATTACATCAGCAATTTCCATATTTTACTGCTAAATGTTAAGCTTGGTAAGAAAGCCACATGGTTTTTTTACTGAGGAGACCCCTGTTGAAAGGGATCTCAGAAGATTCTCCACTATTTATTATTTTATTAATATGTGTGTTACAGTGGTGGGATTCAAAAAAAATTACTACTGGTTCTGTGGGCATGACTTGGTGGGCGTGGTGTGGCTTGGTAGGCATGGCAGGGGAAGAATACTGCAAAATCCCATTCCCTCCCCACCCCACTAACCTGCTTTCCAGGTCTGTTCTCCTGTGCAGAGCAACAAAAGAAGATGCAGCTGATCAGCTGGGACTCAGGAGGCAGAGAATAGATGGGGGTGAGGCCAGTCAGAGGTGATATTTTCCAGGTCTCTGAACTACTCAAAATTTCCACTACCAGTTCTCCAGAACTGGTCAGAACCTGCTGAATACCACCTCTGATATGTTTATATCCTGTCTTTTCTCCAGGAATCAAAGACAGCTTGCATGAGGGTCCATCTGTATTTTATTCTCCTAACAACTTGGGCAGAGAGCGACTGGCTCAGTCATCCATTATCTTTCCATAGCTGAGGACAAACATGAACAATCTGAATTCTCCTGAATCATGTGGCCACATTGGGTATCATAATATCAAAGATCCAATTTATTTAAAGATCAATTTAAGACACAGAGAAGCATAAAAAGCTGAGATAATAGTGGTCTTGAGCTTGTGAATCGATAGTTAAAGTCTGGAGGGGAGATAGACCAGACATGCTTACTTTAAATTACAGTAATGTTTTCTAATTTGCATCAAAACATAGACTGCATCAGGAAAGTTCCTGGAAACACTTGCCCTTTTGTATTACCTTCCTGGAATGCTGCTCCTCTTTTTTTAACAGTGCATAAGTGGCAAGTCAAAAAGGAGGCATGTTTAATTGCATAACATTTTAGTTACACAATTATTACTGTCACCAATTTGTCTCTATTTTCGGTAGCACACACTGTGATCAGTGCTGATAAACTTCTTGGTTAAAATTTTTTGGAGAAGCAAATTTTTTCAGTAAATTACAGTGAATGATAATACTTCAAAGCTAATTGTGTTAGTTTCCATTTATAACACTTGTCTTAATGCGCACAGGAAACATTATACTTTCTTAATCGGCTGAATGAACCAAATTATGGCTTTTCCATCAAATCAACAACAGGTAGCAGAGTCCCTGAAAATGTATTTGTTTTAACTAATTCAGGCCATGAAAATAATTATTCATCTACGAGGACTATCCACAAAATAGATTACATTTTGCGATAGAAAAAAAACAAAGTGTAGGAAAAATGTTTTATTATATACACTTGAAAGTGACACTTAAATACTACTTTTCAACATATTCGCCGAACAAATTGAGGCATTTGTCATAGTGGTGAACAAGCTTTGTAATTCCATTGTCATAAAATTCAGCCGCCTGAGATTTGAGCCAGTCAGTCACGCCTGCCCGCAGTTCCATGTCGTCGTCAAAGCACTGTGTTCCAAGCCAGGTCTTCATCCTCAGAAACAAGTGGTGGTCGCTTGGTGCAAGATCGGGGCTGTAGGCGGACGAGAAGAGAAATCTCCCACTTGAAAGCATTCAGGACTTCTCGAGTGCGATTTGCTGTGTGTTTTTGAGGCTTAACTTTCCTCTACGCTTGTTCTGAATTGCTTTCTTAGTTTTTGCAACATTTCACAATACTCACAGAGTTTATTGTTGCACCATGTTCCAGAAAAATCGATAGAAGCCACACCTTGCCTATCCAAAAACAGTCGCCATAATCTCCTTGCAGAGAACGTTTGCAAACATTTTCTTGGTTTTTTTGGGGAATTTGTGTGCCCCCACTCCATAGACTGCAATTTAATCTCACTGTTCACATGTTGACCCAAGTCTCATCTCCAGTTACGATTCGATCAAGAAATGAATCTCCATCTTTGTCGTAAGAGTACAGAAATATCAATGATGGGGCCATATGCTGAATCTTGTGGTTTTCTGTTAGGATTTTTGGCACCCATCTTGCACAAAAATTTTGTGGTAGCCTAGCTTTTGTGTAACAATTTCATGCAACAAACTGTGAAAATTTGTGGAAAACTAAGTGAAAGTTCCGTTACTGTGAAATGGCGGTTTTCACGAATCTTGTCATCGACTTTTGTGACCAGTTCATCAGTCACAATGCTCGGACGTCCACTCCACTGTTCATCCTGAACGTTAGTTCATCCATTTTTAAACTTAATGCACCATTGGTGCACTCCACCTTCAGTGATGATGTTGTCCCCGTACACTTCACACAGTTGCCGAAAAATTTCAATCTGTTTATGGTTGTTTGCCAACAAAAAACCTTATCACTGATCTCACCTCACAACTCGCGGGATTTTCAATTGCAGCACACATTTTAAATGTTTGCTGTGAAATAACAGGCAATGATACGAACCTCTCACTAGCACGACTAGATGCAGACTAAGCGGCGGATGCACAGACAAAGAATGGCGCATGCTAATGGCCATGCTAGCTCCACCCCTTCTTGCTACAGACAAAAACATAATCTATTTTGTGGATAGCCCTTGTATAAGGCAACCCAATTGACCAAATGCAAGAAAGTGTGAATGCATCACCAAGGAATAAAAAGAAGAACAGAGCTTTATAATTATTAATGCAGAGGCATAGATATCTCATAAATAATAAAAATATAATCTTATTATAATAGAAAAGACTGTGACTATCTTAGCTTGCCCCAAATCTTGACTGGAATTGGCCAGCCCTTCAAATTAGTATATTTAACTCTTCAAATTATGGAGTAAATAGAGAATAAAGTCACCTAAATGAGACAAAAGAAATTTATGGAGGTGATTTATATTCAGCATGGTGAGCAACTGATGGTCCACTTTAAAAGATAAGTCACAGTCACATAAGTCATATAAGCCAAAGATTTGGAGGAATGCTTTTGAAGATGCTTTCTTCATTCTGTGGCTTGGACTTCTCAGAATTTTGGTGCCAGCTGCCTTAAGACCCCTCCATAATCTTTTGAGAATGGGTGTGCCTACATCAAATATTCCATCACACTGAACTGAAAAGGGTCTTCAAGTGATACTGTCATGGTTGCATCTCACCTATCCAGTGGTGGTTTCAAAAAAAAAATTCCTACCAGTTCAGCATGAAAGGACACAGTGTTTGCAATTCACCTTCTGCTGCAAGCCCTGTGTGTAAGCCCAGCTGAAACACAACAATTGGCTGTGCCATGCAAAGCAGCTGAGGTTGAAAAGCAAGAAATCAAGGTCAATATATACCCAAGGTGAGTGGGAGGGCCCAGCAGCTGATTGTCAGAGTGAACCAGTTCAGTCACACATGATCCTCAGAGCTACCGGTTCAATGAACGGGGCCAAACTGGTACAATACAACCACTGCACCTAATCCAAGTTTCATGAACTGACAGTCTGACATTAGCATGGCTGGGAGGCAGAATGTAAGGAAGAAGTGCGGGGATGGAAGCCCAGCTGAACCTTGTGAAAAGCTACAGCCAGCCAAAGCCAAGTGACAATATGCAGAGCTGGGAACTCTTGTTTCCTAAACAATATACAAGCACCTGATTGGAATTTGCAGATAACTGGGGGATGGCCAGGTGGAAGGAAAGAGGGAACTTTGGTTGTGTGCATGGGGAAACATCAGATTCAGCTTATGCTACTTCTATAACCATTTAAGCTTCAGTAAATTATACTCTTGGCCAAACAAATGGCTAGAAGTCTTTCTTTGCTGGATGAGTGGGGCAGTTGACAAACATTGAGTCTTCCATAAATGTCCCCATCTCAACCTCTGAGCAATAGGTTCAGAGAAGCAGTTCACAAACCCCTTTCAAATGCTTTGTACAATCCTATCATACCTCACTTAGTATGCCCCTTGATTGACTGCTGTTAATTGAGGTTTAGACCCAGTAAACATGCCTACCTCTGTGCCGCAGGAAACATTTTAGTGATCTCTCTTCTTGGGTAGGGACACTTGGTTCTAATACTCTGATAAAATTCAGTTTGGGCTATTGCAATATTTTGTTCTTGAGATAACCTTCTAGGACCACAAAGAGACTTAACTTAGTTTAGCATACAATGTATATGGGTGTATTTGATAAAGACATATCATGGTTTCAATTTTTCTCAATTTTCTGAGTCCTTGTTCATTTCCAGGCTTCTACATAGATCTGATTATGACTTTGAAACCCCATGCTTCCATTACCAAAATAACTGAATAATTGCCTATCTCCTACTTCCTGCTTGACCTGCAACATTTGGTTCCAACATTTATTTTGGTGTCCTGGAGGTGAGATATGGTGTGAGGGTTGAAAGAAAGTTTCCACTGGCAGCCCGCACCTGTGAAATGCCCTGCTCTAGCTCATTCCCCAGAGTGTGAAAATTTTCTTGTGAACTTGACTCTTATATCTGGCATCAGGTCTAAATCAATTTGAGCCAAGTAATGTGTAATTATCTGGTTTAGCATGGTTTACTGAGCTAATATACTCTGTGTGTTTTTAATTTATTATAATTCTTATTGTGAGCACTTATGAAAAATGTTACAAAATAGATATAAATGTATTTAAGCCCCAAATGCTTGATTGTTTTATCATTAAAAATACTTGTGGACTTCCTTATATAACCAAGCTATATTTTGTTCTCCAAAATCCCTAACATGCCGTTGGAATGGAAGAAAAAGCCATCCTTTGACCTATTTATTTATTTCCCTTTCCCTTTCAGTTTTCTTTTGCAACCTGGTTAGCCCTGGATTTGATAGTTCTTTGGTTAGTACTTTCTCCCCTTCAGTCTTTTTATAGGGCTCTGCTTATAATAGTTGTATAATATAAATTGAACAGGATAAAGGCTATAGCATTATAGAAAGTGGGAATATTGCTGAAACCACTAGCTGAAAAATCAAAAGAACATTGCCTCATAAAGTTCATGGCCTTCATTGTCCATACACCAATGCTCAGTGTGAGAGATAGACAAAATGAGCATGAACTCTCAGTTTAAAACAGCAAAGTAGGTTTAACTGGTATAATATAGACCTAAAATGATGCCTCCCTCAAGAGGAATATAGCAATTAAATACAACTTATTGAATAGAAAGAGAAACAATAGAAAGGAAGGAAGCACCTTTCATTGCTCTTCAGAAATAAAATGGTGATGTTCCACAAAAGTACTGGATTAAGGGAAGACTAAACTAATAAAAGCACTACTATCATTGATATCTATTTTTGCCTCTCCAGCCAAGGAGAAGTTGCATGATGCTGTCCAAACCAAACTGCAGAATTTTTGAAGAGGGAAAAAGATATAATTATAGAATGTTATAACCTCTGTTGAAAAACAAGCTCACCCAAATAATTGTCCTTTGAGAATAGAATAGAGTAGAGTAGGGTAGAGTAGGGTAGGGCAGGGTAGGGTAGGGTAGGGTAGGGTAGGGTAGGATAGGATAGGATAGGATAGGATAGGATAGGATAGGATAGGATAGGATAGNTAGGATAGGATAGGATAGGATAGGATAGGATAGGATAGGATAGGATAGGATAGACCGAGCAAAGGCCCTCCTGGTCACAACCACCACCTGCTTTCTGAGAAGGAGTCGGGAGTCCAGGCAAATCCCTAGATTATGTACAGGGTCTATTTGGGATAGTGCCACTCCATCCAAGACCAAAGATGGCAATTCTCAGTCAGCCAAGACACACACATATGCACACAGTACTTTTGAACATACAAATTTCTAAGAGGACAATGATGATGATGATTTATTTATTTAAAAGATTTGTGTGGCCACACATCTTCGAGCACAAGTCTGGTCAGCTGAACCAAAAACCATAAAAACAACAGAAATTGAAAACTGGATTCTTCAATGTTCTTCCCAGAGATGTCTTAACAATGATCTCCAGGTTCCTATTGCTCTGCCTAAATATGGGTAATCCTTGATTTACAACAGTTCATTTAGTTTCTGTTCAAAGTTACACTGAAAAATGTGGCCATTTTTCATAGTCACAAGCTTTGCAGCATCCCCATGATCATGTGATCAAAATTCAGATGCTAAAGTCATATTTATGACTTTTGCCATGTCCTGGGGTCATGTGATCATCTTTTATGACCTTCTGACAAGCAAAGTCAATGGGGAAGCCAGATTCACTTTAACAACCAGGTTACTAACTTTTCAGCTGCACTGATTAACACTGCATTATAACTGTGGCAAGAAAAGTTGTAAAATGGGATAAAACTCACTGAACAATTATTGCACTTAGCAACAGAAATTTTGGGCTCAATTGTGGTCCTAAGTTGAAGACTTCTCTGCACCTGCATTAGGAGATATATGTTGATGTCCTTCCAGAAGACTACAAGGATGGGACCCTAGTGGTAGGGGTGGCCACAGGGAAAAAAAAACCATGCTTTTTAGGACCTTGGTTAACTGGATTTGTAAAGGCCATCCAACTTGAGAACTAGGCAATCTCCAGATATTTAAACTGGCCATGATACCTAAGATTGTTAGTGCTATAGTCCAACACACGTAGAGATAGCCAGGATACAAGCCCTGGTATATAAAAATTATGGCTTAGTAGTCACCAGATTTATCCAACATTGCCATTTAAAGACCTTAAGGCCCTGTCCCACTGGCCGATGAACACAAAACGTATGCATAAAGGACACAGCGGATGAGCAAATTTTGGGGGGTGGCTCCATCCGCCAAAAAGTGGTGAAAATTTTGCATATAAAAGAATGGGAAAAAGAACGGACGTGGGTAGGATATAGCGGGGATGTTAAATGGATGTTCGTAGGAAGCCTAGCGGATGAAAGCAGATGGAAGTTGGATGACACATCCAAAGGGCTTCCGTGGGGAGAATTGAGAAGTGGACACATAGCGGAAGGAAGGATGTGTAGCGGATGATGCGGATGCATCACGGACGCTATAGGAAGCAAAGCGGATGCTTGCGGATGTAAATATTGGATGCAAAAGCGTTCACTGCGCATGCAGGGAGTATGAATTGCATCAGCTCCGCGGATATAAAAGGATGCAGCTCGCACGCAGTCAGCATTCAGAGGAAGATGTGTTGCCACATACATCTTCAAATAACACCATGGTTCGTCAGTCAGGGAAAAGAAGAGAAAGCCTGTGCCTACTCATGCCAGCCTTGGCAAGAAGGACAGAACCACCATCCACCGCTGGACTGACTCTGAAGCTGCTGGTGCTTCTGCTGCTGGTGGTGCTGCTGGTGGTGCTTCTCTCTGCTGCTGGTGGTGCTTCTCCTGCTGCTGCTGGTGCTGTTGCTGGTGCTACAGCTTCTGCTTCTGCTACTGCTGCTGCTTGTGGGTGACCAGCCACAAGGCCCTCAAAGCCTCTGCTGCTCAAGCCCCTGAAGGCCCTGCTGCTCAAGCCCCAAAGGCCCTGCTGCTGAAGGCCCCGCCAGAGGGAGGAAGAGGCAAAGGGAAGGAGAAGGGAGAGAGAAAACAGTACTCCATTTCTGAGGACCATGAGGAGGAGTGCTGGAATGGCTGAGGGAGAATGATACCTGTGCGAGAAAGGGCCACAGACTCTATCACAACACAAGAAAAAATAGCCAGCTTGGAGAGACAAGGCAGAGAGCCTGGGCATAACACTTGCAGATGTACTCCTGGGATGGTGGAAGCAGTGCACACTGGATATGGCAAAGCTCAAGATCTGGGCAGGCCGCTGTCAACGCTCATCCTGACGGGAGATGTTTACGTCATGCGCCCAAGTGCAGCTTCTGAGGTGTGAGGTCCACACACGAGGAGGCAGCCCCTCTGACACCCCTCATCCTCAGACAGCCACAGACAGCCATCCTCTTCCAAAGCAGAGGAGACAGCTACACTTGTACAGCAAGGTAGTCTTTCAGAAGCGCCCCATGGCAGAGACCCCCCCCGAAGCTGCACACCCATGCCCAGAGGACTTGGAGGTCCCTCTCACAAATGGACGCAAGAAGCGGCACCACACAAACCAACCGCCACACCACACCCAACCCAGCTCCAGAGGATGCAGGCAGAGAGGCAGACTGGAGGCCAGAGCCACACTGGTCTGTTGGAGATCAGGACAATGAGGAACAGCAACGAACTGCTCTCCTCAGCTGGTCCACTTTGGAAAGAGAATCCTCAGCCACCCACACTTTCATCACCCTACGTGACGCCAGACACCATTAAGGGATTATGCCGAGCCCAGCACCAGGTGATGAAGGAAAATACAGCACTTCTGCACAAACCCTAAGCCCAGCTGAAGCTGCTCCGAACCCGCAGTCCAGGTCCTGGTCCTAAACCCATAGGCGATGTCACAGTCCCTCCACGGCTTTCAACAGCCCTCAACTACAACCGAAGGCTATGAGTACCCGAGGACTTCAACAGCACAAACACAGAACCTTCCAGTCCAGGCCAGGTTCATCGCATGCACAACGACAAACCAACACCTCACCATGCTGCAGACCAGACAAGCCCCCACTACACTTCTCCTTCCTCCAACCACCCAAGCCAAGCCCATCAACAGACAATCCTGTCATTCTGTCTTGGGCCTGACATCCCAGGTTACTTTGATGAAGGACCTCCTCACACCTACAGGACTAGTTCAGCTCCTCTGAGAGTTCTGGACCACCATCCCTGTTTGTCTGCTCGGGTGCCAAGCACCCATCTGGCGCCTCAGAACCAAGCACTCAAGCCACAGCCACCTCCACACGATCCCCTGCTAGCTTAAACGGCTGAGACCATGGAATGCTCAGAGTGACTAAAGAATAGTGCCAAGAGACTGAGTTGTTTACTTGTTCCATTATTCTTTGCCTTGAGAAACTTTACTTGGTTATTTTGCTTTTATTAATAAGTCGCTTACAGTTTACTTATAAGACAAGTTATTATAAGGTTATCTTTCGTTTACACACGCACTGATGGTTTCAATTTTTTTAACTTAATAAAGTGTTGGTTGATATATGATGAAAAAAAATGGTTATTCCTTTGCGCTTGTGGGATAGGTAGATAGTTGGGGATAGATAAGGAATGTTTTTGTATGATAGAATAAGAGACCTCCAGTGACAAGCATAGTCGGGGGACTGTATGGTCCACCGTCCCAGCTGCCACACCATTAGACTTTTTAGGAATTATTCATTGATGTCCCCATCTTCAATCACTTTCATAAATAAACAAACTCTTTAATTAATGCCACTTTATTCACTGTAGGGCCATTAACATAATCAGGGCACAATTATCAGTTTATGCGACACGCTTCAAGGAAGCATCCATACATCATCTAATCTCATACCTGTCTGCCACTTGTCGCTCCGCACACTGCTCCAGCTGGGGAGTTGGCATGAAGATTGGTTGCAGGAATGCAGCAAGCTCCACGATGCCCCTACATAGTCTCGGGGTGGGTGATAGCTGCCAGTGGTGGTGAGAAAGTATCTCTTGAACCGGTTTCTGTTGGCCAGAGATGCCATAAAGCGGAAGAGGACGTTCTCAGACGCCTCACCAAGCGCACCTCGCAAACACCTGTCTTGCCTTGAACAGACCTGTAGTTGAAGACCCTCTTAACAGGTGAGGTATCCTTTGAACTGTTGGCTTCATGAGTAGGTTCTGAGGGAGAGAGGCATCATCCCTCACACAGATGTAAGTAGGGCCGCACATCTTGTGTGCACTTGGGTAGGGGGATTCGGGTTGGATCTGGAAAACAACCCATGATTGAGGTTTAACGTTGAGTTGAGCCCATTCTTCTTGAGGTCCACTGGGCGTTGTTACCCTGCTATTGAAGCTGACCCGTTGCCATGAAGCATCAATGTACAATGAAACTTATATGAGAATGCATAACGGGCTTCTATAATGGCTCATCCTTTGTCCTTTCTATTTCCTTCCGTGCTAAACTAACGGGCTGTATGGACGTTCCCATGTACCTTTCATTCCGTCCCTCTTTCGCATTTTCAGCAGCTGCAGCGGATGTGAGTTGCGAGGTATGTCCAGAGGAGTGCCAAAAGGATACATAACAAGCGGACAGTTTAGCAATGATAAATGGACATCGAACGTTTGTTGTGCCTGTATAGTGCAGATGTTACATCGTACGCGGGCGGAAGTTCATGTTGCCGCTCAGATCAAAAAGTTTTGTGCAGCTCAAAACTTATTGGGCAGATGAAATCTCAGTGGACGGATGCTGGAGGGATAGAGCATGTGAAACACATATGCAGTGAGTACACAACGGATGCATCGCGTTTTCCTACGGATCGCAAGCTTTTTTTAACGTTTTACATCCTCTTTGCATCTGTTGGTGCAGTGGGACAGGGGATTTAATGGCAGAGGCCATTCTCATCTCATTCTGGCATATGAATTGAATTAATTAATAAGTATTTTCTAAGGAAATTCATCAATTTCATCTTAGCATTACAAAAGAAGAGAAATTATCTATCCACATTCTTCATACAACCATAACTTCTTTTTCTTCATATACAGTATTAAATGCCTCTCTGGAAGCAAGAACAAAATAATTCATCCAGGGCTTTAGACAGCTGAATGGTTTGTATTAAATAATTAGATGCATGTTTGCCTGCTCTCCACTGCTATTTTCCTAATGGTTTAAAATAACATTTGACATTATGGGCTGATTTTAAATGTAGTTCTCAAATTTTAATGTCCTTTTCATCTCTTTTTTATGTGGAAAACAGTTGTGAGTTTGCAGTAGAAACAGCTCTGCAATAGATCATGAAATTACATTCTTAGATAAGGCTTAGATAAGGGGTGGACTTTTGTGTGTGTGTGGCCAAGGGAAGGAAAAAGAAATATTTCAGCCTCCAAGCAACAGAATCTGAAGTGGGGAGGTCAGCATCTGCAATATAATGGGAGATCAAAGTTCAATTTTTTAATATATAAGTTGGAAAACGAAGGGCTGGGAACACAACTCTGCATCTACTATCTTGTGGATTTGGATTCTTACACAAATAAATGCTGCTGTTTCCAGGAGCAATAGCAGCATAGAGGTGATGGGAATCATCACTGTATGGTTAGGTAGAAATGAAACATTTGCATGTTTTATGTGTGTCTTATGTTTTATGTGAAAATTATGCTGTTGACATCTAACAATTGTCCAGCAAATTTCAAAGATGAATCTCAAGGTATTTCAGGTGGGGCCATAGGAAGTTTATGGGCAACAGGTTTGCATTGGTATTGATCCTATTGGACTAATCTGATGACATTATACTCAGCAAAAGGCAGCTTCAAATTATATGGATTTTGATAGCCATTTCATTAGAAGTCCCTCCCCAGTGAGTCCTAAAAACTTAGTAGCTAGGATAAGAGGTTTCTAGGAGTGAGCCTTGTGAAAAAAAGATAAAAAGCTCCTAGGTATTAGCAACTGGACTACAAATAGAAAATGAAAATAAGAGAATAATAATATACAGTAACATGATAGAGAAGCACATAAGTGTATTGGACTATCTGCAAGATATACCATTTGCATGCAAGCAAGAATTGGTGGGACCACAAAATAAACAAAGTAATATAAAATGAAGGTGCTAAATTGCTCTGGGACATATGAATTCAAATAGACAAGCACCTGCCACATAATGTTCCAGACTTAACCATTATCAATATGAAAGATTTTTTTAAACTTCTGGGTAATGGACATTGCAGTCCTGGAGACATCAGAAGAGAAGACAAAGAATGGAAGAGAATCACAAATTATAAAAGCTTGCAAATACAAGTAGAATGACTATGGCAAAACAAAGCAAAGATAGTGTCCATTTATTATACACGCCTTGGGTGCAATTCCAAAGCATTCTGAGCATCATTTGAACACTACTAACATTGAGAAAACCACCAACAGTCAATAGTAAAAGATAGTTTTACTTGGAACAGTTTGCATCTTGTGATGATATCTTTAACACCATCCAATCAAAACACCTGCCTAACCCAAGTCCTTGGGAAAGACTCAACAAGTGGATAAAAATGTCAAATCCAGTGTCATCTGGCTGATTGTGTACCAACCTTCTAATAATAATTTATTAAACTCTGAACACCTGTCAAAATGGTGCTTTTAAACTTGACATTTCTGATCAGGAGTTAATAGACACAAGATCATGCTTGCAGATTACACCAAATTATTTAGACAGGTTTGTTATTAAAAGCAAAAAGGAATCCTGAGATATGAAGGGCTTGGAGACTGAATTTTATGAAAAACACTTAAAGAAACTAAATATGTGTAGTCTAACAAAACGAGGACTAAGAAAAATCAATAAAACTGCTGTTATATCTTTTCTATACATCTATCTATCTGTCATCATCTATCTATCAAATGTCTACACTGCCCATATCTTCTAAATTACTCTGGATGGTTTACAATAAAAAATGTTTTCAGATACTTTAAGGGCTGTCACAGGGGAGTGTTGATTCATTTTCCATAGCTCTGAGGATAGGACAAGAACCAATATACAAATGTAACATCATGGGCAATTTCTCCAAAAACTGTTAAATGAGATTGTACCAAGTTATAGAGAATAATGCTAAGAATAAATGCACATTGTACCCAGAACCAAGTACAATTTGCCTTTCAATATGAACTACAGGGATACTACTGCACTTCTGCCATACTTATAAGTTTCTTAGAGGTATGTTAAAAGTAGAGTTGTGATGGCTCAGTGGTTAGAATGCAGTACTGCAAGCTACTTATGCAGACTGCCAGTTGTCTACAATTTGGCAGTTCAAATCCCACTAGGCTCAAGGTTGACTCATCCTTTCGAGGTGAGTAAAATGAAGACCAAGATTATTGGGGTCAATATGCTGACTCTGTAAACTGCTTAGAGAGGTCTGTAAAGCACTGTGAAACAGTATATAAATCTAAGTGCTATTGTTGTCTAGTTGGCTATGAAGGAAAAAAGAGGGCCTGTAGCAGGGGCATGGGATGCGGGGTGGAGTTCAACAAAATCAAGCCTAAGGGTGCAACTATATGAAAGTTTCCCATAATAGCAACATCCTCAATGGATCAATCTCATGTTTTCAAAATTCCAATCTGCCCCGATCCAAGAAATTCCATTCTTGCTGCAATTTAAGTTCATGCGTGACTCTGTGAGACATTAAAAACAAGACATTGTTGTTGCAATATCAAATCCTTAGTGTGCAATAAGATCTTCCAAAAGATGTCATTCCTCAAAACTAAACATTCTTAGGCAAATTTGATCTTCTAAGAAAACTATAAGAACAATGATCAACAGATGACAGTAAAGTAATATTGCTTACCTCATCTACATTCTCAAAGGCATTGATGATGTCATAAGGTAGACATGACAAGAGGTCTATCACAAACCAGGTTTTCAGGTAATTCATCCTGATGAGCTTGGGGTCAGATATTACCTCTCCACCAGGTCCAACAAAGGTAGTATGAAAGTTCAAAACTATATCCACCAGAAAAATAACATCGACCACACTATCCAGGACCAACCAAGCAATATTGTTCTGCTTTGTTTTGAAGGAAACGTTGTAGGGAACCATAATGGCTGTGTAGAAGGTGAGAATTAAGATGACCCAGTCCCAAGTGGTTTTAAAAGCACAGTAGTGTAAAATTATATGTGGTGGAGTCTTTGGGGCCTCTTGCTTATATTGTGGAAGGATATCAGATCCCAGCTGGAGAACCTTCAACAAAAGATACAAAAATATTAGAACAATGCAATGACAGGCAAACTCATGCACTTCAGAACAGATAAAACAAATTATAGGTGAATTAAAATGAAATAATTCTAGGCTTACTCATACCCGACTCTTGAAGTGCAGGCAATTTTGGGCATTCAGTGCAGGCATTACAGCCATGCAACACCAGTATTCTGTGATTTACATTGGTTCAGTGTGTGCTTCCTAGTACAATTCAACGTGCCACTCATCATCTAAATAGCTCACCATTGCCTAGGGTCAGGCTACTTGTTTGGCTTCCTCCAGTTGTTTTTCTACTTACCCCGACAGGTTTAATAGAGAGGGCATGAATTAATGATAGTTCAGGACAGTATTGAGTATTATTATGATGTTCCTGTTCCATTCTCCCCAACCTTCTGTTGTCTCCTTCCTTAAGCCCTTTGTACCACAGTATCTTTTCTGGGATCTTTATATGGTACTAGATCCCATCGTCATAAAAGCTAACACTTTTCCTTTTATGTTTCAGTGAACGCTTACTTCAGCTAATCGAGAGTGTTTATGGATCACCTCAGCTTTGTTCATAGGCGTTAGTTGCTGCAGAACACTCCGGCTGTTTGTTAGAGCTCGCGTCAAACGGGCAAACTTTGTCCAGCCTGAGGAAAGGGAAAGAGATGTTTTGGGCTGTGAGTGACCATGACTCACCTATCATTTAGGGACAAAAAAGTATAATGGTTTACAATGTCAATCATGTTATTCATGCAGTTCTTTGTTCATGTACTTCTACACAGAATATTTAAGGCTTTTAGGTGACAATTAAAATATTTGTGAAATGGCAAAAGATATATTGTTTACATTCGGTTCAGAACAATGTGATAACATTGAAATGCAGACCTAGTTGAATGTGTGTATACAAGAATAGGAGTTTGTGACAATACATCCAACATTTTTCTTCACTTTATGACTATATGTATAACAAATAGAATAGAATAGAGCTGGCAGGGACCTTGGAGGTCTTCTAGTCCAGCCCTTTGCTCAAGCAGAGATGTTACACCATTTCAGAGAAGTGGCAGTCAAGTCTCTTCTTAAAAACCTTCAGTAAGGAAGTGCCCACAGTTTCCAAATTATTTTTACTAAATAAATTAGTCTAATAAAAATTACACTTATTTTTTTAAAAAAAAAAAACCTCAAAATTGCAGTGGACCTCCAGGCGTAAAATATAAACATACAACTGTATCAGTGGATCTAGTTAGTTAAGCCCCATCTTATTCAGTCTTGATTGAATACAAATGTTTTTCACTTTCACATATCTCCAACAGTAACCATTCCAAGGACATTGCAGTAATTTTTTAATCTAATCCAGCCACCTTTTTTATTGGCTTCCAAAGCACCAGAAGACAAGACAAGAAACAATGGATGAAAACTAACCAAGGAGAGAAGCAAGCTAGAACCTAAAAATGAGAGCAATCAACCAACCAATGGAATGGTTTGTTTACTATCTCTGCATCCATAATTCAGTAACATCTATCTTTTTTTTCATAATTTGTGTTAGTGTTCAGCTCCCACCGCTGTACATTATTTCTGGAAACTTCACCACTTTTACTATTCTGATCTAATCCATCATTATCTAATCTAAATTTGTCATTGACTATGATGAAGAATTATCTCAGCTTTGTTTCTCCACTTTTATGTATTCTAGAGCTGAAGAACTGCACTCCTTCATCCTCATCTGCACTCCTTCAGATTTGACTGTAAGTGCAGGAACCATGCAAGTTGGTTGTCTTTTTAATAATTAACACACATCTTCCCATGTTTGCTTTCATAATGAACTCTTTCAAATCTTCTTTACTTTTGCTAACAAAAAGGTCTCCTTACATCTCAAAAGTTCATGTTTCATTTCCTGTTTTGGTTTAAGCTGCTCTCTCTCCTTGTCCTGCCATTGTTATTCACTGTATATTATCATTGTTGAAATGAAATCAAATACTTCTAATCTTCTATTATTTGCACCAAAGTTCAGTAAAGGGGAAGCTCTAAAGAGGTTTCCTCAAAGGAAACCTGTTAAATAGTGGTTCAATTCATCCCAATCAAACTTCTTTCTACACAGACTTCTTTCTGTGATTGAATTTTAGATTTCATAGAGTTTGAGGTATTATTTACAAGTGTTAAGTCCTTGGTATACCAAGATCACTTTGTGTTGATTTTAAAAAGCCAAATAGGGTCATTTGGCAGTGTTTAGATGATAGATCATCAGGAAATATCCAGGCTATAGCATACACTGGGAGGTTTGGGGGAAAATACTCCCTGGAAGAAGACAATACAAATTATTTCTGTATTGTTGCAAGGTAAATATTATTAAAGGTATCACGAAAAGATCGTGAGTCAAGAGTAATTCAAAGGTGACTTTATTTTTATAAGGCTTCAGAAAGTTGTCCCAGGTATTAGAGGAAGCAATAATATTTTGACACCAACATACAGAAAGCTGAGATGAACCTAGGCCTAAATACTTAAATATTTAAATAATAAAATAATAATCATCATCAAGTATTATCTGGACTTGGAAGACAAAACAAAGGTTAAAACAATTGGGTCTTTTTAGAATTTTAAATTGTATCTTGTGTTGCTATTGGGAAAACATCAAAAAGTGTTAAGCAATAAGACAGAGGATCTTTTCAGTTCTACTTTTCAGACAGAGGATCTGAAAGTTGGAAAAGTGTTCTAGCAAAGTAACAGTGCAAAATTAGGGGACAGTACAAGCCATTCGGTGGATGGTCTATCTACCCATCTGTCTGTCTATCTGTCTCTCCATCCAATTTATACAGCACCCATCTATCCAAGAAATTCTAGGTGGTGTACAAGATAAAAACAAAGAATTCCATTAAACTAAAATAAAAACAAATAAAACCATACTGTGACTCAGTAAAGCCAAAAAACTACCAATCACATACACCTATAGCAGAGCCCTATATTAACTTCCCATGCTCAACATTTGGGAGAAGAGCCAGGTCTTCACAGCTTTGCAAAAAGCCAATAAAGCCAGTAAAGCCCATGTCCCACTGCACCAATGGATGCAAAGAGGATGTAAAACGGACAAAAAAGCTTGCCATCCATTGGA
>BHFT01021577.1:0-12490 GCA_004320025.1 Laticauda laticaudata
TGTTTCTTTTATTTTTTATTTTTCTTATATGTATCCATGTATTCATAACTATGTTTTTACTTATACCTATTATCTTGGAAGCAAGTGACAAACCAAATAAATTCTAAATTCTAAACTCCCAGAATCCCCAAGCTCACATGACTGGAGGAGGAATTCTGGGAGTTGAAGTCCACAAGTCTTAAAGTTGTCAAGCTTGAAGAGCCTTGGATTAAATGCAACTTTCTTTCTCATGCCTGGCCTCTCCGTACAGAGCTTGAGCCCATTTGTGTCTCATTCCACACATTCACACATACCCACAAACATCATATTGTGCCAGCTGCCGCCGCCCTCCCATCCACTCTTGTTTACACATGCCAGCCGCCGACCCGTTTCACACGTTCCTTCTGCTCCTCCTTCAGCCCAACTTTCCAGGTCCAACTTTCCTCTGTATGAAATACTCTGTAGGAGCTCAGAGACATTCTTGGCAAATATGAGTAATGCTATTTTACTCCTGGTAAAAAGAGGGATGTTTAGAATATGGAGGGTGACAGAAAAATAATACAACTGAAATGGTTGAAGAATCAAAGAAGAAAAGATGACAAGTCAATAAAATATGTGTATTAATATTAAAATTTTTATGAGATTGTCAACTGTTATTAAATATGAAGAATGTTGTCATATTTGTTTTAAAATGTAAGGCACTCCGGTGCCACACTGTTCACACAATGATACATTTGTAAAAAAAAACAAGAAAAAATAAAGAATTTATACCCCCCCAAAAAAAGGAAAAAAGAAAAAAAGAGACATTCTTGGCTTCCTACACCAACAGGAGTGTTAGATGGGGTGACTTAGAAATAGAATAGAATAACAGAGTTCGAAGGGACCTTCTGGTCATCTAGTCCAACCCCCTTCTTCTCAGGCAGGAAACCTCCTACCATTTCAGCCACATGTTTATCCAATTTCTTCTTCAAAACTTCCAATCCTGGAGTACCCACAACTTCTGAAGGCAAGTTGTTCCACCTGGAATTAAGGAGAAATTTTGTGACAGATGGAACAATCTGTCACAAAAATGTCTCCTTAATTCCAGGTTGCTTCTCTCCTTCTTTAGTTTCCACCCATTGCTTCTTTTCCTGCCCTCAGGTGCTTTGGAGAATAAGAGCTAACCAGGAGAAGGAAAAGCCCTCCTTTAAAAAAAAAAAAAAAAAGGNNNTTTAAAAAAAAAAAAAAAAAGGTGAGGCCTCGAAAAACCAGGCCGCCATTTTGACTCTTCTGACCGTATCTCAAGACATCCCTTCCCCCACCCCACCAGTTCCCAGTCAGACAATATCCTTATTTTGGATCCAAAAAATTGTCCAGAGCAATTGGTGTAGTGGTTAAGACACCTGCTTAGGAAGCCGGAGACGCTGAAATGAAACTTTAGGCACAAAACCAGCTGTGTGATTTTGGGCCAGTCACTCTCTCTCCAGCCCTAGGAAAGGAGCAATGGCAAACTACTTTTGGAAAACTGCCAGGATTAGACTTGGTCATAGTCAGGAATCAGTGCATTTTGAAANAAAAAAAAAAAAAAAAAGAGGTTTACATTTTGACCCAGCTTCAAGAAGGAGGCCAAAAGCTGAATGAGCTGCTGCCAAGCAGTGCAAGAATTACATCATGGCCGGATTCATACAACAGGACTGATCAAAATCATTAATTTAGGATGGGATATTAGGATAGGATATATAGGGTAGGATAGGATAAGATAGGATAGGATAGAATATAATATTTATTTATTTATTTTGTCAAGCATGTCTTAAAAAACAAGTATAAGTATGAACATAACATATAAACATAAAGTATATGTGTAAACATACTACTATGATACTACTATGGTATTGCTACATTTCCAGCATTTTGCAGATAAGTTACTGAACATTTTTGCTCTGCTTCTTTCTTTCTTTCTTTCTTTCTTTCTTTCTTTCTTTCTTTCTTTCTTTCTTTCTTTCTTTCTTTCTTTCTTTCTTTCTTTCTTTCTTTCTTTCTTTCTTTCTTTTTTCATAATATAATGACGTTTTTAATATATCCAAATATTGCATGCATGTATTTATTAGATTTTTTTTATCCCACCTTTCTTACTTTTTAAAAAAAATAATCTTTATTTTACAATTAATAACACATTTCCACTTATTACAGCATGTTCTAAATATGTAGATTATTACTAAGTATTGTTACAGTTATTCCTACTTTAATATATTCATATATTCGTTAAAAAGATTTATGTAATTATTTACATAGTTACATCTTACCATAACTCCTACCTTTCTTTCCTCTATCTACTTTCCGTCTACCTTCTAACCAGTTGTACCATAGGTTCCCAATTCCATAGTACTCTGTTTCCTATCCATCTCTGCACACTCTAAAATCTTTTTTATTATCATGGTGTCCGAAGGATTATTATCACACTTCCAGTTCTGCTTCTTCCTAAAGGCTTTCTTGGCAGGGAACCAGCCCTGATCCCCGCGTCAAATTCTAACCCGCCCAGCCACCCACCCCGTGTCCCAGAAGCGGATTCTCAGGCTTAAGGAAGCCGCGTGGGGAAGCAACGCCAAGCCCCCTTCCCTTGGCAGTCTTCCAATGTTTGAGGGACTGCCCCAGAGAGGAGGGGGGTTTCAAAGCACTTGAAGGCCAGACAAGAAATAATGGGTGGAAACTGACAAAGGAGAGAGATTCAACCTGGAAATAAGGAGAAACTTTCTGACAGTGAGAAGACTCAACCGATGGAACAGAAGTTGCCTTCAGAAATTGTGGGAACCTCATCACTGAAAGCTTTCAAGAAGAGACTGGACTGCCATCTCTCAGAAATGGTGTAGGGCCTGATTGGGTGAGGGGGGTGGACTAGATGGCCTACAAGGTCCCTTCCAACTCTGTTAATCTGTATCTATTTCAGAAAGCTGAGTCCTCGCATAATGTGTCTGAAGTAGGATAATTTGAGCCTTGAGAGTGAGAATGCTGGTTTCATTTGTTCAGTGACCCATCGGTTTGTTTTCTTGGCTGTCCATGATAAAGTCTCACAAGTCTTCTCCGATCAAAATTTAAAATTGTCAATCCTCTTCCCATTCTTCTTCTTTAAAGTCCAGCTTCACTTAGAACAGAATAACAGAGTTGGAAGGGACATTTGCCTGCCTGCTTTGCCTGATTTTAGGTCAAAATTGCTTTTTACATATATAAAAAAATTCAATATTGATATAAATATTTATAATATTTACACACAAGCCATGCCCACCAAGCCACACCCACAAATTAGGCCATGCCCACCAAACCGGTTAGTGGTCCCTGGGATTTAAAATCATGAGTTTGGTGGTCCCTGAGGTCCAAAAGGTTGGCGACCCCTGTTCTAGTCCAACCTTCTTCTCAGGCAGGAAACTCTACACCACTTCAGACAAATAGTTATCCAACCTCTTCTTAAAAACTTCCAGCGTTGGAGCATTCACAACTTCATGAGGCAAGTTGTTCCAATGTCAGGAAATTTCACCTTTAACTTGCTTCCCTCCTTGATTAGTTTCCACTCATGGCTTCTTGTCCCATCTTCTGCTGCTGAACCAGGAGAGATTCAACCTGGAAATAAGGAGAAATTATCCGACAGTGAGAACAATCAACGCATGGCCCAGAAGTCGCCTTCGGAAGTTGCGGGAGCTTCATCACTGGAGGCTTTCAAGAAGGTAACAGATAATCGGAGTCCGAAGCAGAGGTGGGTATTCAGCAGGTTCTGACCAGTTCTGGAGAACCGGTAGCGGACATTTTGAGTAGTTCGGAGAACCAGCAAACTTTATCTCCGCCTGGAGATTTTATAGTATCCTTCCCCTGCCACGCNAAAAAAAAAAAAAAATTGAATCCCACCACTGGTTGGAAGGGACCATGCAGGTCATCTAGTCCAACCTCCTGCCCAAGCAAAGAGACCCCACGCCAATTTCTGACAGATGGGAGTCCAATCTCTTCTCGAAAGTCTCAGGTGATCCAATTTCAGGAGATTGGAACCGCCACCTGTCAGGAATAGATGTAGGGTCTCCTGCTCGGGTGGGAGATGGGGCTTCAACAGACTTAACAGATAACCAGAGTTGGAAGGGACCTTATAGGTCATCCAGTCCAACCCTCACCACCACCCCGGCATTTCTGACAAATGGCAGTCCAATCTCTCCTGGAAAGTCTCAAATGATGGCGTTCCCACAACTTCCAAGGGCAACTTCTGTTCCATCGGTTGATTGTTCTCACTGTCTGAAAGTTTCTCCTTATTTTCCAGGTCGAATCTCTCTCCTTGTTCAGCTTCAGGGGTTGGACTAGGTGACCTACAAGGTCCCATTCCCCCCCTCTTGTTCATCTGAATCCGAACCCCCTCTCCTTCGGTTAAACTGGCTGCGGGAGGGGGGGGGGAGGCGGGAATAATCGGGGCTGCAGGTCCAAGTCCCGCTCTGCTCCCCACGGTCGCCGGCTTCCCCCGGGGTTGATTGACAGGCCGGGGCGCGCCCCCCTTTTCCCCCCACCCCCCCACCCCAGCCCCGATGTCCTCGGGAGGCGCTGCGCCCTCCGGACCGGAATCTTTTTGCTATCACTTTCGGTCTCCGCTCCGAGTTTTCTCCACTCCGAGGCGATCTCCACTTCGCGGAAGGGGAGGCGATGGGATCACCGCGGGGGAACGAAGCTCAGCACCGGGGTGAGTTGCGGGGCTCTGCAGGGGAAGGAGGGGGCAGCTCAAGGGTGTTTTTCTCCCTCCTCCACCCCCACCCCCCCACCACAAACATTGCCAGGGGAGCGGAGGAGAAGGGAGGGCGGGAAACGAGGAAGTTGCGCCGGGGAGACGTTTTGACTTCGAGGCAGTGAGTCGGAAGGCGCTTCGTTGCTGACTTGCACGGCGGAATCTGGCCCGGAAGGCAGCACATCTCCATCGCCCACCGGCCACGCTGACAAACCCCCCCCCCGTGTGTGTGTGTTTGGGTGTGTGCAATTGTGAGAGCAACACCTGGGTGGGCCTCCGAAAAGAAAGCGAAGCAGGGATGGGAGACCACCAGGAAATCCCAGGGCTAGACTGGGACATGGGGGTGGGGGGTGGGGAGAAAAAGGGAGTTCCATTCATTTCTTTCCCCCCCCCCCCCCCAAAAAAAAAAAGAGAACTGATTTGCTCCTATTTTTGTGCGGTTGTCACAGCAGTACCTCCTTGGCCATCTGAAAAGAAAGCTAAGCGGGGATGGGAGACCACCAGGAAACCCCCCTGGCTACAGTCATTGAAAAAAAGGGGGGCTTTCATTCATTTGTGCCCCCCCAAACGACAACGGAGTTCCTCCCATTTTTGTGTAATTGTCACAGCAACACCTCGGCGGGCATCTGAAAATAAAGCTAAGCGTGGAGTGGAGACCACCAGGAAATCCCAGGGCTAGACTGAGACGTGGGGATGGGGGGAAAAAGGGAGTTCCATTCATTTGTCCCCCCCAAGAAGAGAACTGATTTGCTCCCATTTTTGTGCGGTTGTCACAGCAATACCTCAGTGGCCATCTTAAAAGAAAACTAAGCAGGAATGGGAGACCACCAGGAAATCCCAATTGTTACCTCCGTGGGCATCTTAAAATAAAGCTAAGCAGGGATGAGAGACCACCAGGAAACCCCCCTGACTACATTGAAAAAAGGGGGGCTTTCATTCATTTGTCCCCCCCAAACGACAACGGAGTTACTCCCATTTTTATGTAATTGTCACAGCAACACCTCGACGGGCATCTGAAAATAAAGCTAAGCGTGGAGTGGAGACCACCAGGAAATCCCAGGGCTAGACTGAGACGTGGAGATGGGGGGAAAAAGGGAGTTCCATTCATTTGTCCCCCCAAAAAGAGAACTGATTTGCTCCCATTTTTGTGCGGTTGTTACAGCAATACCTCAGTGGGTATCTTAAAATAAAGCTAAACGGGGATGGGAGACCACCAGGAAATCCCAGGGCTAGACTGAGACGTGGGGGTGTGGGTGAAAAGGGAATTCCATTCATTTGCCGGACAAAAGAGAATGGACTTGCTGCCATTTTTGAACAATTGTTACAGCAACACCCCAGTGGGCATCTTAAGAAAAGCTAAACAGGGATGGGAGACCACCAGGAAATCCCCCCTCAAGAATCATTGGGAAAAAAGGGGGGGGCTTTCATTCATTTGTCCCCCTAAAAGACAAAGGAGTTACTCCCATTTTCATGCAATTATTGCAGCAACACCTCGGTGGTCAACTTAAAAGAAAGCTAAACAGGGATGGGAGACCACCAGGAAAATCCAGGGCTAGACTGAGGCATTAAAAAAACAAAAGGGGGTCCCGCTCATGTGCCCCTCAAAAGAGAACTGACTTCCTCCCATTTTTGTGCAATTATAGCAACACCTTGATGGGCATCTTACAATAAAGCTAAGCAAGGATGGGGGACCACCAGGAAGTCCCAGGGTTAGACTGAGGCATTGAGGGATTAAAAAAAAAAGGGAGTTCCATTTATTTGCCCTCAAAAAGAGAACTAACTCCGTCCCATTTTTGTGCAATCACAGCAACACCTCGGTGGGTATCTTAAAATAAAGCTAAGCAGGGATGGGAGACCACCAGGAAATCCCCCAGCTAAACTGAGGCATTGGGGGGAAAAAAACCAAAAAAAAAAAAAAAAAACAGGGGANAAAAAAAAAAAAAAAAAACCAGGGGAGCTCCATTCATTTGCTCCCCAAAATGAGAACTGACATGTCTGGGAAGTGAGCAGGAGAACTGACATTTAGTGATTTATGGAGGAGAAACTGAGGCTGGGAGATTGGCAGCCCACACGTGGAGTGATTTTCCATCCCCTGGAGGCCTTTGAATGGGAAGGAGCCCGTCTCCCTTACTTAAGATGCCCCACCCAGTTACACCCAGCACTGCCTGGGCGGAACTCAATCTGTCCTTCCAGGGAGAACACTCAGATTGAGAAACATCGGATCTAAATCTATTTGAGTGCTTTAAGTGTGCAACCGTCAATTCTGCGAACAAAGCAACACAGATAATCCTTGACTAACAACGTTTCCTTTCGTGGCCGTCCCAAACTACGACGGCGGTGCTAAAAGTGACTTATGGCCTGTTTTCACACTTAAGGACCGTGGCAGTGTCCTGGATCACAGGATCAAAATTCAGATGCTTGGCAACTGACTCGATTTTGGTCGTAAAAACCGAGCAAAACTCACTGAAACAAATGTTTCGCTTCGCAGCAGAAATGTTGGGGCTGGACTCAATTCTGGGAATTAAAGGCCATGAGACTTAAAGTTGCCGGCTGAGGAATTCTGGGAGTTTAAGTCCACGAGACTTAAAGTTGCCAAATTTGAAGACCCTTACCTTAACAATCTTCTTTCGATGTGAGAGTAATGTAAGCTTCCATCCATCAATTGGTTATTTTCGCCTCTATCAATACTTCATTTAATACTTCCAGCATTGTGTTACTAAGGGAATCCTGCAAGATTTTATACAATTATGTTGGTAGACCATCCGTCCCTGATGCTTTCTCATTATTTTGTCTTTTTATTGCTTCTGTTAATGCCATCGTTATGATTCTTTCCTCTAACATTGTTTTAATTTCTTCGGGTACTTTAGGTAATTCTGCTTTTTTCAGGTATTCTTTAATTTCTCCTTCTCCAACTTGCTCTTGTTCATATAATTCCCCATAATAGTTTTTGACTATTTTTTTTTTTGTCTAAGTTTCTATAGCAAAGGTTTCCTTGATCATCTATTAGTTGAGGAATCCGCTTCTATTCCTTCTCTTTTTTTCAGTCTATATGCTAACCACCTTCCTGGTTTATTTGCATTTTCAAAAAAAAAGTTTTGTTTGGATCTTTTTTTTTATTTTGAATAAATTATATTAGTCTTTTGTATATTTTAAAAATAAAACAAAAAATAAATATCATGACGTTAACAGTTTTGTGACACCCATATCCATTTCTATCTTTTGTGCATATTTACAAATATATACAATTTTGTGCAAATATATACATTTAATCTATAAGTTGCTTATCTTTAATTCCTTCATTTTCTATCTGTCTTAATTCGATCCAATTATACCATTTCCCCCAAATTCTATAGGATTCAGACTCCTCTTTCTCTTGTATCATTAAAGTCAATTTGTCCATTTCAGCACATGCCATTATTTTTTAGAATAATCAGTTCATCCAATGGTATGTAGTTGTGCTTCCAGCATTGAGCATATGCTATTCGAGAAGCCATTAAGATGTGTGATACAATATATTTTATATTTTTTTCCACGTTTCTTTTTGAATATTCCTAACAGAAATAGTTCTGGTTCCAATTCTACTTATTCCTTAAGAATTTCTTGCAGCCATTGTTTGGTTTTAAGCCAATATTTCTGAGCTTCCGAACAGGACCACCACATGTGGTAGAAGGTACCCTCTTACTTTCTACATTTCCAACATGCCGGATTCATGTTGGATCTTTTTATTTTAACAACCCTGGCAAGAAAGGGTCGTAAAATGGGGGGAAAACTCAACACACTGTCTCACTTAGCGGCAGAAATTTTGGCCTCCCTTGCGGTCGTAAATCAAGGACTTATCTGTACCACTTGTTTTCTTTCTTTTTTTTCAGCAAACTGGTTCAGTGGGGGGATGGGTTGGCTGTAAAGGAAGCAGGTGTTCTCTTATCCAGCTACCAAGTCATTGATAAAGCTGATCTTTGAACCTTCCACCTGCCTGTAAAACTCTGTGTAAAGCCACAACTGGCTCAGAGAGATTTCTGCTATGCCGCAAGCCAGCCTTGGCATGGGGAGGGGCCTTGGGGCTCCCTGCCAGCCCAAATTCCCCTGCATGGCTGGAGAAGTGAGTCATGTTCCGGGCTTGGCATTCTGTAGCTGCCGAAAAAGCCAACACAGTTCTAGGCTGTATAGACAGAGGGACAGAATCAAGATCACGGGAAGTGTTCATACCACTTTATAAGGCCTTAGTAAGGCCACACTTGGAATACGGCATCCAGTTTTGGTCGCCACAATGTAAAAAAGATGTTGAGGCTCCAGAACTGTGATGGCGAACCTATGGCACGTGTGCCACAGGTGGCATGCAGACCCATTTGTGTGGGCAGGTGAGCCCGAGCCAAACTTACCTGCGTTGCTCATGCATGTGCCTCCCAGCTGATTTTCGGCCTGTTTGAGGCTGTTTTCACCTTCCCAGAGACTCGAGGGAAGCCTCTGTAGCCTCGGGAGTCCAAAAAACGGGCCTTCCGGAAATACCGGAAGTGCTGAAACGGGCCCGTTTTTTCAGCCTCCAAAGACTGCAGAGGCTTCCCTCAGAGGCCCTCTGGAGGCTGAAAATAGGCACTTCCGGTTTTTCTGGAAGATCTGTTTTTCAGCTTTCTGAGGCTGCAGAGGCCCTCCGGAGGCTGAAAATGGGCACTTCTGGTATTGCTGGAAGATCCGTTTTTCGGCCTACCGAGGCTGCAGAGGCTTCCTTCGAGCCTCCGGGAGGGCGAAAACGGCCTCAAACGGGCTGAAAATCAGGTGGGAGGCGCGCACATGCACAGTGCAGAAAAAGGGGCAGAGTGGAGGTGTTGCTTGGGGGGGGCAAGGTGCATTGCATTGTGGGTGCCGGCGCACACACGCGCATTCGGCACACCACAACAAAAAAGTTCACCACCATTGCTCTAGAAAGAGTGCAGAGAAGAGCAACAAAGATGATTAGGGGACTGGAGGCTGAAACATGTAAAAAACGATTGCGGGAACTGCGTATGTCTAGTAAGTTTGATGAAAAGAAGGACTAGGGGGTGACATGATAACACTGTTCCAATATCTCAGGGGCTGCCCCAAAGAAGAGGGAGTCAATCTCTTTTCCAAAGCATCTGAGGGCAGGATAAGAAGCAATGGGTGGAAACTAATTAAGGAGAGAAGCAACCTAGAACTAAGGAAACATTTCCCGACCGTTAGAACAATTAATCAGTGAAACAATTTGCCTCCAGAAGTTATAAATGCTCCAACACTGGAAGTTTTTATGACGAGATTGGATAACCATTGGTCTGAAATAATATCAGGTTTCCTGCCTAAACAGAGGGTTGGGCTAGAAGACCTCCAAGGTCCCTTCCAACTCTCTTATTCTAACAGATCCGATTAGATAGAAAGGCAAGAGAAGCAGTTTTGCCAAAACGCTGAGATCCCCTGCCAAGATTTTAGCTTGGTTTTGTTTTCAGGTTGCTGGCAACTACACAGCAACCCAGATCTTTCAGTGGAGTTTTCAATCGATTAAACTAAACTTTCTTTTGCGACGCTGTAATCCCCTAATTCAGGTTAGAGTCGGGGTGACTGGATGGAGCTGAGCATTTGCTGGTCGGATGCCCTCCCCGACACCAGGCGGAGTTCACAGCAGCAGTAAGTGCTTTCACTTCTCTTCTGCTCTACAAATAACACTTGTTCCTCTTCTCCTCTACAGACCACCATCATGGCCGTGGAGTTTGATGGCGGAGTCGTCTTGGGCTCTGACTCCCGAGTTTCTGCAGGGTAAGGACTAAAGGAAAATGTGAATTTGGGTGAAGGTGAAGAAAGGTCGAATATCTTTCATTGCCCAGAGGGGAAGTGGACGTCTCCATCAAGTCAACTCTTGGTGATGTAAAGGATAGGCCTACATAGTTTTCTTTGAGATAATCAAAAGGTGCTTTGCTCCTGCCTCATTCCAGGGGTTTTCTTTTTTCAACAATCCAATCTAATCCTCCTCTGTGGGATTTCCCAGTGGTCCCCCATCCAAGTACCCTGTTTCCCCAAAAATACGACCTACCCTGAAAGTGAGTCCCAGCTTGGTTTTTACATGTGCGCCCAATATAAGCTCTACCTCCCCCCCACTCAAAATAAGCCTTAATTAAGATCCTGCCCACTCCAGAGTGCACAGGTAGAAATTAAGCTAGGGTGGGGATGGGCGGTGGAGATGACCTCCTACTTACCTTTTTTTTTAGTATCCTAGTATGATTTATGTTATTCGCTTATTTAGTATCCCACAACTATCACTGATTTTTTTTCTTATGACTTATGATGAATGTATTTTGATGATTATGATCCTGATTTATCATTTGTTGCTTGTATGCACACTACAGCTTATGCACTGGAGACAAATTCCTTGTGTCACACTTGGTAAAATAAGTGTGAATAGGTGGCAATATAAATTTCCTTAACTAACTAAATAAATAATTCTGTTCTGTTCTATTCTGTTCTGTTCTGTTGTCTCGACTATTCTCTTCTCTTCTCTTCTTAATCCTGTTGTATTCTATATTCTATTCTATTCTATATTCTATTCTTTATTCTGTTGTATTCTATGTTCCATTCGATTGTTTATTGTTTATTCTATATTCTATTCTATTCTTAATTCTATTTTTAATTCTACTCTATTCTAAATTCTATTCTATTCTTTATTCTATTCTATTCTATTCTCTATTCTATTCTAAATTCTATTCTTAATTCTATTCTATTCTTAATTCTATTCTATTCTACTATATTCTCTATTCTATTCTAATTCTATTCCGATTGCTTTCAACCTCTTGCCTTCCTCTTTCCAGGCAGTCGGTGGTCAATTGCTTCTTCAACAAGCTAGAGCCCCTGCACAACCGGATTTACTGCGCCCTCTCCGGCTCCGCAGCTGATGCTCAGGCCATGGTCGATCTGATCAATTACCAGCTGGAGCTCCACAGGTGAGGAAGTCTATGGAGCTGCTTACCGGGAGCCCACCGGGGGTCCTCCTCTACCACGGAAACCCGACCCCAGAGGGGCCTCCAGATCTGCTTATCTTTTGGCCCCAGAAAGGATAGCACATCCAAGGGGCACCAACTGGCCGGGTATCAGATCTGAGCAGAAGGAAGAGAGATCAGCAGAGCACAAAGTGGGATCTAGATGGAGTGGGCCTGATGCATTCCTGATCAAAAAATGATCAGGGATGAACAGGAAAGAGAAGCGAAGGGTGGAAATTAGCTGTCAAGGCAGTCATCGGACCATACATTCCTCATTTTCATGAAATGAGGGCCTGTTCGGGGCAGGGGTCAAAAAGAAATCAAGATGGTGATTAAAGCTTTGAACTTCCCAATGTACACGAACAGAACAGGCTTTCGATCACAGAATGCCATTTTTTGTGGGAATTAGATGTTTAACCGAGTGATGGCTTTCGGGAAAAACCTGTCCTTGTGTCTAGTTGTTCTGATGTGCAGTGCTCTATAGCGTCATTTTGAGGGAAGGAGTTGAAACAGTTAAAGTCCGGGATGTGAGGGGTCTGTAAATATTTTCACAGCCCTCTTTTTGATTCATGTAATATACAGGTTCTCAACTGAAGGCAGGTGGGTAGTAATTGGTTTTTTTCTGCAGTCCTAATTATCCTCTGAAGTCTGTGTCTTTCATGTTGGGTTGCAAACCTGTCCATAACCAGACAGTTATAGAATTGCAGATGACCGACACAATCATTCCTCTCTAGAACTGGATCAGCAGCTTCTTGGGCAGTTTGAGCTTCCTGAGTTGGCGCAGAAAGAACATTCTTTGTTGTGCTTT
>BHFT01021578.1:0-10320 GCA_004320025.1 Laticauda laticaudata
GACTTCAACTCCCAGAATCCCCGAGCTAACATGACTGGGGGAGGAATTCTGGGAGTTGAAGTCCACAAGTCTTAAAGTGGCTGGCTCATTCCCGCAGCGCTTGCACTTTTTTGGGGGGGTGGGGGGTGGGGGTGTGGTTGCCACAATTTGTTGTTTGGTGCGACGAAGCCTCCCCGGTTGAGCGAGCAACCGCCCGCCTGTCAGCAGCCTTCGCTGGGAAGCGTCCAGCATCGCCCTCCCTCCCGCGGCCTCTCTCCTCCCGCTGCAGCGGCTCTTTTTGTTTTCTCCGAGTTCTTCGTTTCACTTTCGGCTTCCGGGAAAGCGGCTGTTTCCGCGAAGCGCCCGCGGCCGAGGGTGCTTTCCAGAGCCGGCCGGGAGATGCGCCAAGACCTGCCTTCCACAGGCCCCGTGATCCCCGCCCTCAGCTCCGTTGGACTCTCGGGATCCCTCCCGCGCGGAGATCGCGGCCGGCTGCTTCCTCGCACCGGTGCCGCGCCGCCTCTTCTCTGCCAACGGGAGAAAAAGCGCCCCACGCTCTGCGGGAAGCTCCGCCGACGCCGGGAAGTGGGTTCGTACCGAGCGGAGCTGCAGACTTTTATTTTTATTTTTTATTTATTTGTCCGACGTGTACAAGATAAGAGAGGAGGTGGTCTTTTTATTTTGTTTTATTTGTTCAACATATATAAGATAACAGGAGGTGCTCTTTTTATTTTATATTATTTATTAGTTCAACATGTACAAGATAACAGAGAAGGTGGTTATTTTATTTTATTTTATTTATTTGTCCAACATGTACAAGATAAGAGAGGAGGTGGTCTTTTTATTTTATTTGTTCAACATATACAAGGTAGCAGGAGGTGCTCTTTTTATTTTATGTTATTTATTTGTCAGACATGCACAAGATAACAGAGGAGGTGGTCTTTTTATTTTATGTTATTTATTTGTCCAACATGTACAAGATAACAGAGGAGGTGGTCTTTTTATTTTATGTTATTTATTTGTCAAACTTACAAGATAACAGAGGAGGTGGTATTTTTATTTTATTTTATTTATTTGTCAAACATGTACAAGATAACAGAGGAGGTGGTATGTTTTTTAAATGGAATTTTATTTTATTTATTTGTTTGTGAAACATGGACAAGATGACAAGTATAAGTATGAACATAAACAAGAACAAAGGGAGTAAATACAGATACATGGAGACAGAACTGCATCCAGTTTTGTTCACCACATTATAAAAAAGATGTTGAGACTCTGGAAAAAGTACAGAGAAGAGCAACCAGGATGATTAGGGGACTGGAGGCTAAAATACACGGAAGAACAGTTACAGGAACTGGGCTTGGCTAATCTAGTAAAGAGAAGGACCAGGGGAGACAGGATAACAGTCTTCCAATATTTGAGGGGCTGCCACAGAGAGGAGGAAGGGATCAAGCTATTTTCTAAAGGCCATCTGTTACAATAAGACAGGGACGCTAGGAACGCTGGTGCATTTATGCACACCCCCTTTAAGGACCTCTTAGGATTGGGGTGAGGTCCCTGGTAGACTTGGTTTAGTGCTGTTCTTTCCCCCCCCTCTTTTCTCTACACTTTCAGTAGCTCTCATTTGTCCCTCTCTTTCTCGCCAGGATTTCTTCCAGCACAAAAGCCCTGCTCTAGCGAAGCTCTTTTTCCCCCCGTCTTAAGAACTGGCGCGATGAATCCGGGCTTGTGGTCCTTGGTCACCCTAGGGATGCTGCTGGACTTCCTGGCCCTCCACCTGGCTTGGAAATGGAACCCCTCGCCCTGGGGGAACTCTCTGGCTTTCTTCTGGGTTGTCGCCGGGACGCGCTGTGTGTCGTTGGTTCTCGCAGGGGGTACCCTCGCCCGGTCTGGAGGGGAGAAGCTTCCCTGGAGGATGCTTTTGGAAGGGGCCTTGGTCCTCTCCTTCCAGATGCCCAGCTACGTCAGCCTGCAGTACCTCTATGAGCCCAAAGGGGACGCCCTGCATCTGGCTTCCAACTGGGGCAGGAGCGACATCCTTGCCCTCAACTACCTGGTGGTGGGGGCAGTGATGCTGCTGTGCCATCACCTCCTCCCTTGGGGGGACACAGGATCGGAAAAGGCATCCAGTGCTTCCTTCAGGCGCCTCATCTCCTGCCTGAGGCCAGAGGCGCTGCGGTTTGTGGCCATGGTGGTGCTTATGGTGTTCTCATGCATGGGTAAGTGGACCTTTTGAAGGGGGCAGAGGAGTGTGATCCTTCCCTGGGCCCTCACAATCAATCTAGAGCAGGGGTGTTGAACTCAATTTCATTGAGGGTCACATCAGGGTTGTGTTTGACCTTGGGGGGCGTGGCCAGGGGGCATGGCCAGCCCAACACTCGTGTTGGGGGCTCCTGTGGTGGCCTGAGGACTCTCTGCCAGCGAAAATGGGCTCCCGAGCTCCGTTTTTGGCTGCGGCGGGCTTCCCGAAAACTTCGGCCAGATCATGAAGCTTCTTGGATGGGAAGCGAAATGTCTTCAAAGAAAAACCAGAAAGTCCAGTTGCCTCTTGGAAAAAATCACCTTTGGGATAATAATAGAAAATGAGGGTCAAGAGAAAGGCAATATAAAATGGTTTCACTCTTTTTAGGCCTTGGAGCATGGGAATCTACAAAAATCAACAGGCCATGAAATTACATAAAATTACATTTTATATGCATCCTTGCACACACATGCAGAAACTTTTCCATTTAGCATTTTTATGAGTTATATAAATATTTTGAAACACAAAAGACAAATGTAAATAGAGAAGCAGTGGGGAGGAAAAGGGGGAAGGGAAGTGAGGAACAATAAGAGAAAAAAAGAAAAAGAAATATTGACTTCCGCCTCTGTAAAATAAGGCATTAACATTAAATCACAGTTTTTTTGCTTTTTCGTAACAATATGAACCAGCCACTTCTGTAAAGATCTATTGATCTACTCGGTAAAGCCCCAAATCAGAGTTTAATTCTTTTCCACTTCAAGCATAAAGTTCAGAAGCTTTGTCTCGATGTGGAAACAAAAGTACTAATTTGGGACTGTGCTGAAATGGATAGGTTAATTTTAAAAATTAAAGACAAAGATGATTCAGAATATTTTTGGACATGGAATAAATTTTATTTTTTTGGTTACTTTTCTTCACAGTGCTATACAAGCCCTCTCTAAGTGTCAGCCTATCCTTCAAGGTCACTTCTTTTTCTTTCAATAAATTTTTAATTTTTATTCTTTAAACATCTCTTTAAGTGAACAATGTGATTCCAGGTTGTAACATACCTACATAATCATAATTACATTTACAGGCTTTCTTATCCAGTTTCATATCATATCATTATTACCTAATTCCATTTTTCTTTTCATATGTTTTATCCATGTTATTTCATTCATCATTTCCAGAGAAAAATAAAACTAATTTCATCCTAAAATACATTATCCAATATTTATCCCCTTTCATTGTCAATTCAATCTTGCCACTGATTTTTATTTTATATATTCTTCCCGTTTTATTCCCTTGAAGCCAATATATAACAAATTAAAAAAAAACTAGTATCAGTATAGGCATTTTTTAGTTGCTACGTCCTTTCAACAATGATATCCTTTTTACTATTTTGTATGCATGTATTTCTATTTCTTCAAGGTCACTTCTAACAGATGCTTTTTGTCATTCACTGTCTTGCAATCTTGTGTGCTTGTTAGTGCCCTTTGCTATTTCTGACCTCATTCTCACCCAAGGATAAAACTGCAGAAAAGAGCCGGTTGCTTCCTCAATCAGGCCCCTGCATACCAGAGGGCCAGATGGCTGAAATGGAGGCAGAAATTTTGAACCGGTTAAGGCAATTTGCCAAAAAATGAGAACCTTTATAAAGAATAACCAGAGTTTTGTAAAACAACAGAACTTTCCTCATACGGTGATTTCACTTCAGTGCTTCTTCATTTTTCTTGAGAAAAGCCACTTTGGTTGGCTGCTCTCAGTGTCTTTGTTTTAATTTTGTTGTTACCCTCCTGCCTTAATTCCCAAAATGACAAATGTCCTCCGTATTTGTAATCCCAGGTGTTTTTCCTGTATCACATTTCTTCTGAACGATCTGTACAGACAAGAGTCGAGTTACTTCTGATTTCCTTTTTTATTTCCAGTTGGAGTTTTAGAATGATTTTGGATGTCTAGGCCCTCCGGTTTTGTTTTGTTTTTAAATTTCTTTCAAAACAACCATTGTAAGCATCAGCAGGGGGGAAAAAAGGGGGATTTTAACAAGGATTTATTTCTGATTTTCTTGGGGAAAAGAAAGGAAATGTAATCTTAGTTTGGGTGAAATAAACTAAGAATTCCCTCAACACCAAACTTGACTGCAGGAAATACGGCTTCAGCAACAGAGTGGTCAATGTCTGGAATACTCTACCTGACTCTGTGGTTTCTTCCCCAAACCCCAAAAACTTTAACCTTAGACTGTCTACTATTGACCTCACCCCTTTACTAAGAGGTCTATAGGGGGCGTGCATAAGCGCACCAAGGTGCCTACCATCCCTGTCCTATTGTTTCTTTTATTTTTCCTATATGTATCCATTTAATGTATTCATAACCATGTTTGTACTTATAACTGTTATCTAATACTTGCTTGACAAATCAATCAATCAATCAATAATAAACTGTCCAACTATTTACAAAGTCTGCACTACTATCACTATTAATCTTCTCATCTCACCTTATCACCCGTCCCCTCCCACTTGTGACTGTATGACTGTAACTTTGTCGCTTGAATCCTAACTATTTTTATTGTTTCCAAGTATGATTTGATTGCTTATTGTACCTTATGATTATTAGTGTTTTACCTTACGATTCTTGATTACGAATGTATCTTTCCTTTTATGTACACTGAGAGCATTTGCATCAAGACAGATTCCTTGTGTGTCCAATCACACTTGGCCAATAAAGAATTCTATTCTGTTCTAATAAAAATAGTGAAAATTTCAAAATATCCATATCAGTCTGGCAGGAAGGCATATTTTTAATTACATGGTGTAATGTTTCAAAAAGTGTTTTTAAAATGCTTTGAAGATCATAATGTGGGTGAACCCAACAGCATTTTGTTATTAAATATGAAGTATAGCAGCTTGTTAACTTTTGACCCTGCCACTGCCCAACCCCAAAAACCATATCGCAGTTATTTTTAGCAATCCACACAATTCATTCCTTGGTCTTTGCTCTTCATTCAGGATTGCTGCGGTTCTTTTTTATACTGTGTGGATTGTTTATTCTGTTCAAGGGAACCAAGAATCTTTTCGATTGCTTTGTAATAAAAATACATTAAATAAATAAATGAATGCATGGAACAGACTTAAATCAGGTACAAGTTGACTTTTTGGGCTGGTATAAAAGCTTGAGAAATGACCCCTTGCTGCAACAAGAGACACCCAGAAATTGTGAGAGTCCCATAACATTTTTCTATTCTTTTAAAAATAATAACTTGGCTGCTCATGTTGATGAGAAGGTCTGGAAAGGAATTCCCCTTGTAATTCTCTCCTCCCTTCCCCACCCATCTGCAGCTTTCATTGTACTTTACAGTTTGTCCTCGATTTAGGATGATTCGTTTAGTGACTGTTCAAAGTTAGGACAGCCCTGAAAAAGGTGACCAATGACCAACTTTGAGGCTTAACGGCTGTTGCAGTATTCCTGGGGTCAGGTGCTTGGCAACTGACTCATATTTATGATGGTTGTGATGGAAGTTTTTGGGTTCAATTACGGTCATAAGTTGAGTACCTGTATTACATACAGAAAACAAATAATGATGTTTGGGTTGCTACTTGGGACAGTCCAACTCAAGTGACCAGCTTCGATTGCAATTTCTTGTAAGACCTCTTGATATGTATCTATCTATCTATCTATCTATCTATCTATCTATCTATCTATCTATCTATCTATTTATGTCTCTCAATCTCCCTCTTTCTCTGTCTCTCAAACCCTCTCACTCTCCTACTCTCTCTCTCAATCTCTCTTCAATCTTGCTCAATTTCTCTCACTCTCTCAAACTCTCAAACTCTCTCTCTCAATCTCTTTATCTCTCTATCTCTCAAACTCTCTCTTAAACTCTCAATCTTTCAATTTCTCTCAATCTCTCTCTTTCTGTCTCTCTCAACCTCTCTTCAACCTCTTAATCTCTCTGTTAAGCCTGGGTTCCCCAACCAGGGTTAGGGTTAATTACTCCTTGAGCTTTTGTAAATTGGTCTGCAATGTTTTCTTCTGTCATGCAGTATTCCAATTTAATTAGCCCATTCTTTACAGATTCTCTAACATTTAAGTATCTTAAATCAGTATGCTTTGATCTAGTTTTTACAGCAATACTAGTAGCTAACTTTATAGCTGCTTGGTTATCCTCGTACACAATAATGGAATCTTTTACAGTTATACCCATGTCTAATAATAACTGTTTGTACACAATCAAGTCAGTGCATAATAATGACAGACATGAGAATTCCGCTTCCATCGTGGACAAGCTAATATGCTGTTGTCTGATTGACCTCCACCCTATTAGTGTCTTACCAAATAATATAGCCATCCCAGAGGTTGATTTTCTAGTGTTTATATCAGTTGCAAAACTTGCATCTGCATAGGCACTAAGACTCAAATCACCGTTTGGTTCTACATACAATGCATGGTTCATTGTTCCTTTAAGATATCTTAAAATTCTCTTTAATGCTTGCCAATGACATTGATGTGGATCTNAATAATGACAGACATGAAAATTCCGCTTCCATTGTGGATAAGCTAATATGCTGTTGTCTGATTGACCTCCACCCTATGAGTGTTTTACCAAATAATATGGCCATCCCAGAAGTTGATTTTCTAGTGTTTATATGAGTTGCAAAATTTGCATCTGCATAGGCACTAAGACTAAAATCACCCTTTGGTTCTATATACAATGCATGGTTCATTGTTCCCTTAAGATATCTTACAATCCTCTTCAATGCTTGCCAATGACATTGATGTGGATCTGAATTAAAACGTGCCAGCTGATTTACACTATAAGCTATATCTGGCCTCGACCAATTGCTTATATATGATAAGCTACCAATCAAAGATTGATATATGGCCTTATCAAATTTGGGACTTTGATCATTATTTTGGCAAACTTCCTGACTCATTGGAGTCTTTGCCAGTTTGCAAAGTTCCATTTTATACGTTTTAATTCAGTTCTTGGCAACCTAGCATATCTTGGAGATCTCCTAGCAAACTTATAGGTGGTCCCATAATTCATCTCTCGAATTCATGTAAAACTTGAATGCCTTGCAATATTCTTAACTATGTAGTCTAGGAGGAATACTCTTCTTTTTTTTAATCTACAGCAATGCCAACCATTCTGAAGGCCAGAGCCTAAGTGGCAGGCTCTGGAATACCAGGTGCACCTGCAGAGAAACAATGAAAAATGTAAGTATTGATGCATCCTGAAGTGGAGTTATCATAAAGGAGAGGTCAGGGTGAAATACTGCATCCCTCTCCACAAAGCTAAAATGGTGCTAAACTAGTGAGTTTATCTATTCTATATTTTCTGATGCACTTGTTATATGTAAGGTTGTCCTTCTACTATGCAAACCAGAAGCATCCTTTTTCATGGTTGTGTGCATTTCTTTTTGTAATATTATTATAAGTTTACCAGTATATTTTATGGTTATTTGTGGAATGCAGGCTGTTTTTATATTCCCACACTTGTCTATGTGTACATATTACAGAACATATACTGAGGTTGGGCAGGGAGCACCATAGCCAATAGATATTAAGAAGATTCCTGACCATATCAGCAATCAAAAGAAAGGCAGAATATAAATACTGTATATTAAACAAATACGTAAACAATTGGCTAATGCAAGATTGTATCCATGGCAAAAAGTTGTGTTAGGTCAGAAGAACAAAATCACTACTTTCAAGGTAAAGCATCTTACAATGACTTTAATCTGTCTCAACTATGCATTAGGCAACATCAGGAGAGAATATCCTGATGACATGGTGGAAAAAATATTTACCAGTTCATATTTATTCCACGAGTAAGGGCAAATTAGGGGAAAAATATGGGTCCTGTTGAATGAACCTCAAAATCAGTACTTTCAAGAAAGTACTGATTGGCTGTATCAAATACTAAAGCATCCTTTAGTTCTCTGTGAGCAAGATTTGAGTTTTTGTGTTTTATTTCTCTTCTGGCATAGAGACTTTGACATTTTGTCACTTGAGCACTTTGTCCTTCAGCTTATTTCTTGACATGTCCTATTGTCAATTTAGATATTCCAGAGTTTAGGCTCTCTTCCTTATTTTCTTCTTGGCATTTTCTTTGTTTCCATAGACTATTATTTAACTACACCTGAATCCTTCTAAATTTTCCTCTGCCATTTCTAACATGTGGTAGGCATTTTATTTGAGCTGTTATTTTAGTTAAATAACCTGAGACAGGGTTTTTCTTTAATTTTATTTTTCCAGATGTAATTTTCATCTTCCTTTTAATATATTCTGCTTCACTGGAAAAATGTTTCTATGATGGCAATTTCTGGCAATGCCCTTTCGGTTATTGCCACCACATGTAGTCTGTATGCTGCTTATTTGTGACTATTGCTGCCATACTTATTTTCTGTTGATTGATAGCTCATCTTTCTGTACACTATTCAGTTGTAGTGCTTTGAAATACAATACTATAATCTTGGTGTCATCCCCAATAAATTACACTTTGGTTATATATCAAGGTGCGATAGTAATAAAAATGTAGGCATTCAATTCAAATGATTCTCTTCAGCAAATAATTTGTGAATAGTGGACTACTTGTGGCATCCCATGCAATGGTTTTAAAAACACCTGAACTGGCAATTATATGATGTGATGCATTGAGCTTTAAAAGAGCTATCCTCTTGAAAGAGGTGGAATGAGTGCATGAAGGGGAATTGCTGGGGTAGTGATGAGCTATGAGAAGTTAATGGAGTGAATTCATAGTTAAAGACAAGTAATAGGGTTATTATTACCTGTCAGCTAAGGTTCATACAGTTATATCAATGGGCAGTCTCTATTTCATTGGGAAGAAACATTGTAGAATAACACAAAAGTTTTGCAGTGTTGGCCTAGACATGGAAGTGTCTGGGTTTTCTTAACCAGCTTCTTTAAGAAGAACATGAAAGTGGAAATTAATAAGATGTGGTAAACTGCATTACTGTAACTTTTAAGGAGAATTATCATCTAAAATAACCAATAACCAATACCATAAAAGTACTGTAACTAACAATATCCTTTCAAAATTGTTATAAACATAATGTGGAGAAAACCATTAGAGACTTGTAATTTATACTTTAATACTCAGTGGATTTTAAAGAGGGACATTACCTTTGGCTGAAGATATTGAGGGAGGAAATTCCATTTTATTTGATACATCTCTAATGTTCAAAATCTATTGGAAAAAGCATGATGTAGTGTCATACTGTTGGACTGGGAAGATCCAACTTTAAGCCTGGCTATAGAACTCATTAGATAATGTTGGGTTGGTCATATTCTCTCAATCCTACAACATCAGATTTTAATAGTAGTGGTAATAGATAAGGTAAATCTTAACACTGTTTAATTATATTTCATATTTCTTAATCACCCATCTCCCTGATAACTATTTCTGAAATTGCTCATAACATGCAGGCAATTTACAATGACAGGACATATTTTAGCTGAACTATAAGAAGAATGATATTTGGATTGTGTTTTCTAATAATGGATTTGTGGAGAAATACAGCTTATTTAAAAGAAAGAGAAAAGGCAATTGGAGTTCCTGGAAGTTTGTTGGACTTCTGCCTGGCACAAGACAATCCAGATAGTTGGCTGATCTCAGTTATTCCATGCTAGATTTCTTTTTCCCAAAATGGTCCAAGACTTATGACAGAAATATAGGTAATTATTATTAAGGCTGCTAGCATTGCTATGATATTAGGGAACTTGTTATCTTTTAAAATATCAAAACAACCTTAAATCAAACTCAGCTCTAACAATAACCATGTAGCTTTTCTAGCAAGACTCCTCAAAGCAATGTGCTCTTGCCACATTCTTTCTTTACTTTCTAGTATATGTACCATAAATTCGTATCAAAAGAGAAGTCATTTCATCTATCTAATTACAGAGCAGCTTGCCTTCCTTGTGAATTCTGTATCTTTAATACTGAATCCATTCTTTTTATTACTAATGATACCCACCGTTTTAGTACTATCCTATTCCCATTATGACTATTCAAAAGTGATCAGCTTTAAGGCCCTGTCACACTGGCCGATGGATGCAAAACATTTGTAAAAAGGACACAGCGGATGAGAAAAATGTTCCAT
>BHFT01021579.1:0-52512 GCA_004320025.1 Laticauda laticaudata
AGCCTGTCGAGCCCTTCCCTCCACATGGTTACTCCGTTCTCCCTCACGCCCATTCCCAGCACCTCCTCCTCAATGGTCCCTCGAGACAACTGGCAGTAACTGCTCTTCCTGTCCCCCTTCTCCTTCGCCTTGCCTCTTCCCTCCCTCTGGGCCAGGGGCGTTCAGGGCCTTCAGCAGCAGGGCTTTGAGGCCTTTGGGGCTCGGTCCACCACCCCGAGCAGCAAGCAGCAGGCAAAGGCAGCAGCAGCAGCAGCCGAGAAGCACCACGCAGCCCACCAGCAGGAGACGAGCACCACCCCCACAGCAGCAGGAGCAGCACCACCAGCCAGCACCCAAGCAGCAGAAACACCCGACGCTCCTGCAGCCCAGTCTGACGGCACCCAACGGAACCGCACCAGCCAGACATCCAGCCCAGGCACCGCAAATCACACACCACCCAGCAGCGCCAGCCAACCAGCAGGGAACGAAGCACCAGAGCAGCCACACCACCTAGCGAATCCGACCCACACCCAGCACGCAGCAGAAGCACCAGAAGCTTCAGAGTCTCAGCTGCCCAGGGGTCGGGACTCGGTGTTCTGTCCTTACTTGCCAAGGCGCTGGCAGTCACCGTAGGCACTCAGCCCCGTTTCCTCTTTCTTTCCCCATTGGTGTTCTCTCAAGATGTCTCTGGCAAGCAGGCTTTCCCTCTGGATGGTAACCTGCTTGCGAGGCTGCATCCCTTTTCTACTCCACGCGAGCTTACACAATTTTCCTCCCCTGCATCGCCGCAGTGAAAGCTTTAGCCATCCGCCTCTACGCATCCGCTATGCATCCCTTATTAGGCGTCATTGATTGCACATCCCGCATCATCCGCTACTGCATCCCCGCTCATGGTCCATCCTACCTCCGCTATCTGCGCTCCACTATCGCTGTTCTCCCCAGAAGCCCTGCGGATTGGTGTCCATCCGCTCTCCATCCGCTTCCCATCCACTAGGCTTCTACGAACATCCGCTTTACATCCCCGCCTACCATCCCCTGCCCACCGTCCGTTCCTTTCGTTGTTGTCCACTTCTGTTTATTCAAATTTGGGCACTTTTTGAGAGCGCGATTAACACGGATGCTGTGTCCTTTTTACATACGTTTTGCATCCGTCGGCCAGTGTGACCTAGCCTTAAAGGATTTTTGAAGGGTCTTTTATTTGTGGTGCAGCATTTCCCCAGTTGATTCATATACTCCTGGGTTTTATTTATTTATCAAACAAAAAAGATAAAATTCAATCTCTCTCGTTGGGAGAAAATAATTTGTATTTCCACTGAAAGATAATCAACATAGAAAGATAAATTTACAGTATCCAAATTTTGACCCTGAAATCATCATAGTTTCGGAGATCATCTTTAGAAGATAAATTGATTGAATTTTCAGCTCCTGGCAACCACAAAGATTTTCTTCATATGATCTGTACCTAACCTTCAGGTCTTCCTCTGGACTGTGCCTGAGTCCATCTACCTTGCTGCTGGCCATTGTGTTCTCTTCTTTCCCTCCACTTTTCACATAACTGGAGCCTTCTCTATAAAAATTATGTCAGACTTGCATAGTGCAAAGATTTCAAAATATAATAGTGATAGTTAACAGCATGAAGTTTAGGTCAGTCTCATAGTTACTTATATTCAATAATTGTAAGAGAAGATCCTTAAGATACTAAATGCTGACAGCAAAATTCTGATAATCAAATGGTATTTTTTGTTTTCTAACTGAAATTATCTGATTCGGCTACTGCAATCTGCCTATTATGCAGCTCTTTTTGCTCCGGTAGCTTAAATTTATGGGCCAAGTACCTGAAGGAGATTCCCCCACTAAAAACTAAGCTGATTATCTCTTATTTTCCACAGTTTAAATCTCATTTAATGGCCTGTAGTTACAGACTTAATAAACTGGAATTAAATACAACAGGACCCATGCGTGTTTCAATATGGGTTTCATTTGTATTAAAGTGCAGTAACAACAACAAAATGTAGCTGAAATGTTCAACTGATGTTGCACCACTGGAACATTAAAAAAATCCTTTTGCAAAGCATACATTATGAACAATGGAAGGAGATGCAGTGTAGCAGTAATTGTGTCATTGTGTTTTAGATAATTTAAATGAACTATAAAAGAGAAAGTATGGCAGAGGAACTAAAGGGTTGGACTAGAAGAAAGATACAAATTCAACTCTCCTCTCATCAGCTCAAGCTATCTTCCAGAATTATTCTGAAGGCCCGGTCCCACTGGCCGACGGATGCAAAACATATGCATAAAGGACACAGCGGACGAGCAAAATTTCAGGGGTGCGACGAGCATAATTCAGGGGTGCTCGATCCATTGTCATCCGCCCAAAAGTGGCAAAAATTGCATAAAAGAATGGAAAAAGACAGAAAAGAACGGACGTGCGGTAGTATGTAAGTGGGGATTTAACACGGAGTGTTCATAGGAAGCTAGCAGATGAAAGCGGATGGAAGTGGATGACACCTTCCGAAGGGTTCTGGGGAGAAATTTCAAAGCAGACGCATAGCGGAGGGGTGGATTGCATAGCAGATGAAGCGGATGCATCACAGATGTCTATAGGCAACAAAGGGATGCCACACGGAAGTATATCGGATGCAAAGCATTCACGTGCGCATGCAGGGAGTATGAATTGCATCAGCTCCATGGGATATAAAAGATGCAGCATGCACGCAGTCAGCTTACAGGGGAAAAGCACGTTCTGCCTGCACATACATCTTGCAAGAACACCATGTTTGTCAATCAGGCAAGAAGAGGAAGCTGTGCCTACTCGTTCAGCCCTTGGCAAGGTGAAGGAGGCCAGAACAGGCATCCCATCCCCTGGCACTGACTTGAAGCTGCTGCTGCTTGCTATGGTGGACCAGCCCCAAGGCTCAAAGCCCTGATTGTGAAGGCTCTGGTGCTCAAGGCCTGAAGGCCCTGCTGAAGGCCTGCCAGAGGAGCGAAGAGGCAAGGGAAGGGAAGGGAGAGAAGGGAACAGTACACTGTTTCGAGGAGCATGAGGATGAGGTGCTGGACATGGCTGAGGGAGAATGAGTACCTCTATAGAAGGGCCAGCAGAGCTGTATGCGAAGAACCAAGAAGAAGCAGCAGCTTTGAGAGGCAAGGAAGAGCCTGGGATACACTGCAGAAGTACTCCTTGGATGGTGAAAGCACATGCCACACCTGGTATGGCAATACATCTCAAAGAAATCCGGGCAGGCTTCTGGTGCAGCTGACTGACTGGGAGATGTACATCAGTGGCCAAGTGCAGTTTCCTGGAGGGTGAGATCTGCACACGAGGAGCAGCCCTCTGAGATCCCTTTCCCTCAGACAGCCACAGACAGCCAGTCCTCTTCCAGCCAGGAACCAGCTACCGTCCAGGCAGGTGTCTTAACAGGGCCCCCACTGCAGAGACCCCCCCGACAGCTGCACTCTCCATGCGGCAGACATTGGAGGATCTGGTGGAGGATGTCTCTCTGCTGTCACAAATGGCAGAGGAAGAAGCAGCAGCACCAGAGGTCAAACCACCCCCACCCCCAGCTCCAAAGATGCAAGGCAGAAAGGCAGACTGGAGGCGCCAGAGCCTTACTGTTCTTGTTGGAGATCAGGGACACAATGAAGATCAGACACAAGACTTCTCTCCCAGCTGGGCCACTTGGACAGAGCATGCCTCTGGCCAGAACACCTTTCATCACCCTACGTGAGCCAGACTCTGAGGGACCTGCCTGAGGCAGTACCAGGTGATGAGCAGAAGATCACAGCAGTTCTGCACAACCTCAAGGCCCAGCTGAAGCTGCTCCTACCCAAGTCCAGGTCTGCTCCTCCACCCCAGCAATGTCACAGCCCTTCCATGCTTTCCAAAGCCCCTCACCTACCAGGGTATGACTACAGGACTTCCACAGCAGAAGCAGAATTCCCAGTCCAGGCCAGGTTCATCAGAAACACAGACGGCAGTCCTCACCCAGCTGGCGACCAGAACAGCCACTATACTCTCTTTCTCCACCCCACAGCCAGAGCCGTCAACGGGACAATCTGTCATCAGTATGGGCTGCATCTCAAGTCCTGATGAAGGACCCTCAAACTCAGGACTGAGTCAGCTCCTCAGATAGCTTCCTGAACACCCTATCATTTGTCTGTACGCCTCAGGGCCAAGCACCCAATGGTGCCTCTCAGACCAGCACTCAGGCACAGCCACTCCACAGTCCTTGCCCGCTTAAAGCTGAGACCATGGGACATGACTCAGAGTGACTGGGAATTAGTGCGAGATGAGCTGTTACTTGTTAATGTTTATATTTTGTTAAGACACTTTACTTGGGTATTTTGCTTGTTTAATACAGTCATAAAGTTTACCTATAGAAAGTTTTATCTTTGCTTAAGACACTTAATATACAGTTTACTTGGTTCATTTTGCTTATTTATATATAAAAGTCATAAAGTTTCCTAAAAATTAATAAAGGTTTATCTTGCTTAACACACTTAGTTTACTTGGTTCATTTTTTTTTACTTAATAAAGTGTTGGTGAAACTTTGAAAAATGGTTAAGCCTTTGCATGCTTGTGGGATAGATAAGGATAGTTTGTGGATAGATAAACCTCCAGCTTGCAACCATAGTGGGACTGTATGGTCCACCATCCAGCGATCCAGATGATTTTCTCCCCCTTTTTATAGAAAATAATCGGATTTCCATTAGGTGTCCTGTCACATACTCAGACATACTCCAACATCCTAAAATATAACGATGATACAGTCCGCAGATACAAACGTTGTCCGTTTTTTAACACTTATATATATGAGATGCATACGGATTACATTCCTTTCATTAGTCGCTACTAACGCTATGAGATAGATAGATAGATAGATAGATAGATAGATAGATAGATAGATAGATAGATAGATAGACAGACTGAACCATTCATACATACTTACAATGCATAAGCACACTGTTCATGCATACACAAACTTATACAAACTTGTGAAATTTTTAAAGCATTACATTTTCATTTTTGAAGCTGCAATTATTCAGTTATGACTGCAAAGTGCATGGTTTCAGATCAACCAAGGATTTACATATGGCTTAGAATCATTGAAAATGTGAGGTATGACTAATACAATTCCCATTGCTTTTTACAGTTCTATTTTATAAATAAGGCTATATTTGGATCCAACTTTTATTTTAGCCTTATCTATATTCTAATTTGCATGTTTTTTCCTTCTTGAATATCTATGCTGAGCTATGAATTTATGTCACAAAATGGGTGGTATATTTTCCCTAAAATGTACAAAAATTTCCAGCAGTCTGAATTCTAGAAATCAACCTTATTTTAAAACAGTGTTTCAAAAATATTTCATCATACAGAATTATGGTGACTTAAGAAAAGGGATTGAACAAGGTAGAGGAAGAGAATTATATATAGCAGATTTTTTTTTCCTTTTAAAGCATTACTCACCTAGAAGAAAATCTACTGAATACATTATGCTTATGAATGCAAGTAAACATAGAATTATTCTTCCTATTTGAGGCCAAACTTGAGAATCAGGTATTTTTAGTAGGATGACATGCAGACCTCAATTCTATCAAAGCTTGCCAGGGTGAAACATCTGTACAAACAATTAAACTCGAACCTGGATTTTCTTGTTTCGGCTCCACCCCCTTTTAGGATGACCTTTAATTAAAATAAAAGATACTCAAGTTTCTTGTTTAAATAGTTGAACTCATAGCTTATTTGTTTGTCCATCCATCCATCCATCCATCCATCCATCCTCTATCTATCTATCTATCTATCTATCTATCTATCTATCTATCTATCTATCTATCCATCTATCTATCTATCATCTATCTCATTTCTACATCCCACCACCTCACTTAAATGACTCTGGGTAATTTACAATAAAATTTAAATGGACACTAAGCACCATCCATGTATTTTTTTTTCAAAATTGTCTTATTCTTGTTAGTAGTGTGAAAATGTGATAGGTTTTTTTTTTTTTACCANTGTGAAAATGTGATAGGTTTTTTTTTTTTTACCAAAATATTTCATTAATTCGGGAGGTTTCTTTTTCTTTTTTGTAAGATTCACTGCAGTGACTAAGAAACTAGAAACCTGATTTCTCCTAGAAACCAGGAGTTGGTGAGTTGTAGTCTCCTTAGCCTTAGAAAAACTGGTCTGTTGACCATGGGCTACTGGGCAATTCACTCTCACTCAGTCCAACTTATCTCAGAGAATGGTTGTTGTGGGGATAGAAGGAAGACGAAGGAGTGTTACAGTAGGTATATTCATTGCCTTGAGTTGTACATATTAAAAAAGATGGGATAACAAAAACAATAATACTTAGACTTATATACCATTTTACAGCCCAAACATAAGCAAAGTCAGCATATTGCCTGCAACAATCTGGGTCCTCATTTTACCCACCTCGGAAGGATGGAAGGCTGAGTCAACCTTGAGCCTGGTGAGATTTGCACTGTCAAACTGCAGGCAGCCAGCAGACAACAGAAGTAGCCTGCAGTACTATACTCTAACCACTGTGCCACCGTGGCTGGTAATAAATATATAGATATGATTTTTTTTTTTAAATTCAGATTCGATAGCATGGTTTTGACCATTATAACAAGCCTCAGAGAAACAAAAACATTATAACAATGGTGATATTAGTTTTCTACCTTAGGCTGTTGAAGTTATTTGCATTGTATGATGAAATGTAACTTGAATCCAGTACAGCAACAATCACATTTCACTCATCATCCTCATCTCATCCTCATTCTGAATTAACTGCCTATTTGTAGTCAGTAAAAAGAAAATAATCCCATTCAAATCATGCATTATTCATGGTGGAAAAAATGACATACAATTTACAGAGCAAAAATAATAATTAAAAGAAATAACAGCAAAATGAACTGTTTTACACTGCAATTTAAATAATGTATGCCATGCTACTCAATTTTTTTTTCAGCCAGCATTTCTTAGCAGATATATGGAAATTGTTCAGTAAAGCTTGTCACTTAGAGTTTACACGATCCTTGTTTGGATTCTGTATTCAATGCTGCCAGTGACAGTTCTCCATTAATTTCACTGCCAGCAAGACCCCAAAAGAAGCTAACTTTGAATAAAAACTATGTTTTTCATAAAGTTTTACTAATGAATATTTCCCATCCTGTTTGATGGCTCTGCATTTTCTCCAAAAATTAGGTGACTGGCAGGGTAGAACATCTCTTCTCTGCAATCTTTTCAATGTGATTAAAAATAAAACAAGGTTTCAAAGAACTATCAGATTAGTTTTGTAGATATACATCAGTTAGAGCAGTTTGCCCTCTGTTGTTATCTGCTTCTCATCTAATAGATGGATAATCATCATACAGAAATATAGAAAATATAATGGCAGAAAAAGACCTAGTAGTTCATTGAGTTTCTGAGTTTATTATTTTTCTTTTAAATTTATTATTATTTTAAATTATTATTTTTTTATTTTATTTATTTTTATTTTTTTAATTATTGTCCAATGATGGACATGCGTTTATTGCAAGCATGTTTGATCTCATATATGCTAAAATAGGAAAATAATTTGAACAGCTCCAAATGAGGAACTTAGGCAGAAATGATTTGAAAATGATATGGTACATGTAAATATTAGTAGATTTGTAATTGAATATATGGTTATATCAGCCAAATAAAGTAGAGTAGAATAGAATATGTAGAATAGAATAATAGAGTTGGAAGGGAACTTGGAAGTCTTCCAACCTCCTGCTCAAGCAGTGGATCCTATGCAATTTCAGACAAATGGTTGTCCAGTTTCTTTTTGAAAACCTCCAATGATGGAACACCCACAACTTCTGATGGCAAGTCATTCAATTGTTTGATTACTCCCACTGTTAAGAATTTGGCAGAAAAGGCAGGCTGCAGGTACCATCAGCTATGGGCCTTCATTTGGTGGGCCTCAGAAGATGTGCCTTCTCTGCCATGGTTCATACCTCATGGAACCTTCTTCCACCCAAAATTAGATCAGCTCTAACCTGTTTTTGAAACTCCAAAAAGTCCTCAAGATTTGGTTATGTTATCAGGCTTGGGATTCCCAGGCAACCAGGGACTTTCTTAGATGGCTCCATTGTTGGGATAAACATTTTTAGCCCCCCTTCACTTGTGATTTGAATATTTAGCTTTTATGCTCTCTATACTTTTGCATTTTTGTTTTTTATAACTGTTGCTTTTACATTTCCTTTTTATATTAGATTGTTGCAGACCACCCAGAACTGCTTTTGGTGAAATGGGCAGCTGTGTAAATTTGATTAAGAAGTAAATGCATAAATATTCCACCAAAGTGTTTTCTTAAAAAAACCCTGCTTTTGTAAATAAATGAACAAATAATGCTACTTTATAAATACTGAAAAGGGAATAAGGTTTTTTCCAGTGGGACCGGTCTATCAGGGCAATATGGTCTACCCAATTATGGGACAGAGCATTCTTCCTCCATTTTCGCCTTTCAGCCCCAATCCAGAAGCCTTTCTAAGCAGTTGCTTTCTTTGTTGGTAAAACATAAATTTAACCCTAAAAAGGGATCTTTCACTGAAATATGGGAAAAAAATGGTAAAATTAAGGTGCTTTGGTATGAATGGATAATTTTGATACTTGGCTGAAGGAAAGAAAGGATCAAACCGAGAAAGAGAGAATGAGGACACTCCTATATTTCAATTAAGCTTTCTGAACCAAGTGTTGATACTATAGTTTATCAGATAACAGTAGTCCTGTTCAGCCATTAATAAATCATGACTTTCTTTAAGAAGAAAAATATTTTTGTTCAGCTGTATGGTTTCCATAGTAAATGTATTTGGGTCAGTGAAGAGATAATATGGTACAGGAAAACCAAAACAGTCAGTTGATCCAGTTAGCAAGCATTCAGGTAACTGAATTCATCTTAAAAGGATTCAAAGATGTACAGGGGTTAAAATAACTAACACAGTCAATTATGTTATAGAAATACCTAATCTACCGTGTTTCTCATATAATAAGGCCCGTTCTTATTTTTTTTTGAGCCCCGAAAAAATGGCTAGGTCATCTTTTTGGGGGTGACTTAATTCCCTCTCCTTGCATTTTCAGGCAGGCAGGCGGCGATGGCTTGGATGTTGACCTCGGCGTTGGTGGGGCACTTCGTATCAGGGTCAACGCAGGGAGCACCATATCAGGGTGTGCAACAAGAGTACTTCCAAATGGCAACCCCCCCACCATTCCCTCCCATTTCACATGTTTTAATATAGGCCTTAATTTGTGGGGAGGGGCTTAATTTCATTTCATGCCTATAAAACATGCTAAGACTTCCTATTGGTGGAGGCCATATTGTTGGAGAAACAGGGTAGTCAGTTGGCCTATTTTTCATACCTAATGATCTGACAAAAAGGACTGGGGAGAAACACCAGCTTAAAAAGCAAATCTTTCTCAAGAGGACTATGAATTAATATACAAACAGTAGTAGTTCTGTTTTGCTTGGGTTAGATGTTAATCTGTTTTATGTCTTCCAAATTTCAATGGTCCCCAAACAGGATAAGACATCAAGACCAGCTCCAGCCTTGGTGTAACTCACTCCATAGTCTACCAGCACAAAATATGCTTCCAATTACTGATTTACTCCAGGGATCAAGTCAGATAACAGATAATCAGAGTTGGAAGGGACCTTGTAGGTCATCTAGTCCAACCCTCTGCCCAAGTGGGAGACCCTACACCATTTCTGACAAATGGCAATCCAATCTCTTCTTGAAAGTCTCAAGTAATGGCACTCCCACAACTTCCAAGGGCAAGCTGTTCCACTGGTTGATTGTTTTCACTGTCAGAAAGTTTCTCCTTATTTCCAGGTTAAATTTCTCCTTGTTCAGTTTCCATCCATTATTCCTTGTCTGGCCTACAGGTGCTTTAGAAAATAGCTTGACTTCCTCCTCTCTGTGGCAGCCCCTCAAATATCGGAAGACTGCACTCATGTCTCCCCTGGTCCTTCTCTTTACTAGACTAGCCAAGCCCAGTTCCTGTAACCTTTTTTCATATGTTTTACTCTCCAGTCATCCTGGTTGCTCTTCTCTGTACTTTTTCTAGAGACTCAACATCTTTTTTTGTAATGTGGTGACCAAAACTGGATGCAGTACTCTAGGTGTAGTCTTACTAAGGCTTTATAGAATGGTATTGGTACTTCCCTTGATCTTGACTGTATCCCTCTGTTAATACAACTTAGGATTGCATTAGCTTTTCTGGCTGCTGCTGCACACTGCTGGTTCATATTTAGTTGGTTGTCCACTAGGACTCCAAGATCCCTCTCAAAGTTACTGCTATTAAGCCTGGTTTCACCCAGTCTTTTCTGTACTTTTGGTTTTTCTTGCCTAAGTATAGGACTTTACTTTCCTCTACATTGAATTTCATTTTGTTAGATACGGCCCAGTGTTCTAGTCTGTCAAAATCCATCTGGATCTTCTTGGGTGTTAGCTATTCCTGCCAGCTTAGTGTCATGTCATATCTGTTATTACTGGGCTAGTTATGGCTTGTTAGCCTTCTCCTCACTGAAGGATTTATGGATTACTAAATGTTTCCTAATAAAGGAAGTAGGTGTGCTTTTTGTGTTTCCCCAATTGATGTTTTTTAACTCAGTTATGTGATTGGTTATTACAAGAATGATCAGACTTGCTGGATTAGTGTTTGATTAAATTTAAGATATTAATTTATCGAATGTTGGACTTCACTTTTGCAAATGTCTACCATGACCTGGTGGATCTCTTCAGAAATTAGTATTACAGGAGTAATATCAACAAGAGAGGGAGTTATTTTAATTCAGTCAGTACCTGACACACAAGATAAAACAGAATAGAAATTTGAAATGAATAAAACATAAAATTATAAATATTAAATCTGTGAAGTTATTAAATGAATCTGAATGTCTAAAACTGCTAACTTTTGAAAATTAAAAAATAAGTACTGTAAGTTTCATAATATTTATAGTATTGCTTGGAGCTTCTCCTATTTTAATCAGTTTATCCAGAGATGTATTGTTTTGCACAGGTTACTGATCCTCAACTGGGACTTCCACTTGCTGTGATCCTTTTAAAATCAGGTTTGGAATTGGTCCATCTTGGATGTATAGTGCAAAAGCATACTGATATCATTTCCTAATTTGAATTTGAAGGATACTTAATTCAAATTAAATTACAATTCTCCAGAGCAGAGTCAAATTATGAGAGGATCACTTTCCCCCCTTTTTAAACGACAAAATGTAGTATGCTATAATATTCTTGGTCATTATCTTGATCTGGACTATGCCTGCTTAGGGTAAAATATCTTATCAGAATCTATTTTGCAAATCAGCATTCTGAATCAAACCATGATTTAGAGTCCTCTGCCTTGTTCTTGAATTAAAGATTCTATTTTGGTTAACACTGATATGGCAGTTAGAAGAATTTATTATAATTTTTGAGAATAGATCCATCCACACTTCTCTCTATAAAGTGAATCACACTGCCTTTTCAAATTCTAATATTTTCACCAAGTGTTTCTGCTGAGATGGGTCTTGAGCTGAAACTACGGATTTTATTATCCATGTTGAGAATAGAATTAATTCAGTTATTCTCATGGATTGTCATGTGTAGAACAGCTGGGAATATTTACTATCGGAATGCATAACAAAGGACAAAAAATGCGGTTCTGGATTATGCAATATATCAAGAAAAGTTTTGTGCCAGCTTAGCAGTACATTCTGCTGGGGAACCAGTACCAAATATGCCATTCAAAACCATATCAACCAAAGTGGCTGGAATTTTATGCTTTAACATTTTCAAAGAATGTTCTTTCTATGCTAACTCAGAAAGCTCAAACTGACCAAGGAGCTGCTGATACAGTTCTTCAGAATTATTGAGTCTGTCATCTGCACCTCTACAACTGTCTGGTTTGGTTCTGCAACCCAACAAGACACACACAGACTTCAGAGGATAATTAGGACTGCAGAAAAAACAATTGCTACCAATCTGCCTTCAATTGAGGAACTGTATACTGCAGGAGTCAAAAAGAGGGCTGGAAAAATATTTACAGACACCTCACATCCCGGACATAAACTGTTTCAACTCCTACCCTTAAAACAAGACTATAGAGCACTGCACACCAGAACAACTAGACACAAGGACAGTTTTTTTTCCTGAAAGCCATCACTCTGCTAATTCCTTCAACATTAGTCATGACTAAGTCTGCATTACTATTGCTATCTATTAATCCTTCCATCCTTCCCTTCATCCATCTCTTCCCACTTAAAGCCTGTCCACTGGCCGACGGTGCAAAACATTTTGTAAGACAACAGACGGACGAGAAAATGGTCTCCATCTGTTGTTATTCCGCCTCAAAAGGGGCAAAATTTGCATAACAGCGAGCGGATACAGGAAAGGAACGGACGGGGGTAGGACGCAGGGCGGATGGAAGTGGATGCGGAACGGAAGCCTAGCGATGGAAGCGGATGAGAGGGATAGTCCCCTCTGTGAATGTTTTTTCTCTTTTTTGCTTTGTTTGGATGCATTCCGTCATCCTTTCTCTCCGGCTGTAATAAACCGTGCGCGTGCCGTTCTTCTGTCCTCCCTGCGTCTGTTTTACCGCCTGAGGCGGATTAGAGTTGTGCGGATGCAAGCGCGATGGCCTAGTGATGATAGCGGATGCGTAACGGATGACAACGGATGCAGAAGGGATGTCCCCGTTATGCTAGCAGATGCAGAACGGGACCTGCGTTTGGAACATTTGTCTGCTCAAATTTTGAGCAGCTCAAACTCTGAGCAGATGAATGTCAATAGACGGGTGCTGGACGGATAGAAGGATGAAAAACGGAAGCAGTGAGTACAGAACGCATTAACCACAGATGCAAGCGTTTCTCTCCATTTTAATCCTCTTCCATCGTTGGTCGATGTGACAGGCGGCTTAAGGCTGTGTGCTGTAACCTTGTACTTGTATCCTAAATTTTTATTGACTTAGTTGAATTAGTGTGATTTGATTTTTATTGTACCTATGATATTATTAGTGTTGTACCTTATGATTCTGACTCTGATGAATGTATCCGTCTTTTATGTACACTGAGACACAAGCATCAAGAACAAATTCCTTGTATGTCAATCACACTGTCCAATAAAGAATTATCTATCTATCTATCTATCTATATTCTATCTACGTCTGGGTAGTACCACCGGCGCTTTAAATCAGCCAACGACAAGGACCTGTATATCGAGTCGCGCTATAGCGAATCTATCAACCGCAGGCGAGTGTGGCTCAGCGCATGGATATACGGTTCGTCACGAGTGGCGCTCGATGTCTTCGCAGATCAAGCCTGGTATCGACACGCGCATGTCACCGTAATTCAGACGGTGTAGTAAGTTCTGGAGGGTCGAGGTGATCCTAAATGAGGAATCCCGGACCGGCAGGTATACCGTGAATTTCATGTATATCAGAGGGAGACTAACGGATGGTTGGTCGACAACGGCATTAGTATTGGCAAGGCTCTATGGTTCAGTTGGCGTCATCCGACACCAATCCTATCTAATCTATTATCCTATGTCCGTCATACAATCCCCATCCATCCATCCATACCAATCTAAAATCTTTTTGAACGGGCACAAACCCAATTAGGTTCACCTTGCTAAAATATAATACACAGGAGGATTCTCAAGCTGCAGGAAAAACTAATAGAATGCAGAGAAATGGAAACTAGCTATCGCGAACAGAAGCCAGTTTAGGTGGGGGTATGTGAAGGCGAGAGGAACCGAATCCTACGTCTCGGCGGTATACCACTGGGAAGTGATGAGAGGCTACAAGCATGGGTGTTATCCGAATGTCAAAAAAGCCATGTAAATTCTACGGCTGCATCAAACAGACGGAATAGGCATCCAAGATCATGAGAAGTGAAATAACTATTACATATTTCCTAGTTGAGTCTACAAACTGCACCCACGTTCTAGTTGCCAGGAACATAACAAGATGAATAAAACCTTTGTAAGAATGACAGAGAAAAGCCACACGAGATGATAACGGTCTGGAGGTTAAAATGTTTGATGAATAGTTAAGTGACCAAGGTGTGATAAGTAGTGTCATAAAGATAAGACGGATCAGGGTATAATAGGCCGCTGTCTTCTAATATCTTAAGAGGAAGGCTGTGACTGAGAACGAATGGCTTGATTTTATTTTCCAAAGTACCTGAAGACACAAACAAGAGAGGTAAAGTGGGTTGAAGCTTGTTAAAAGCCCATGTCCAGCTGCAAGCCAACGGATGCAACAGAGGATGTAAAATGTTAAAAAAAGGCTTGCCATCCATTGAAAATGCTATGGTAAAAAGCATGTCCATTGTGTACTCACTGCAATAGCGTGTTTTTCAATACGCTCTAAATCCTCGAGCAGTCCGTCCACTGAGATTTACATTACTCAAGAAGTTTTGAAGCTGCACAAACTTTTTGAAGAGCGGATGAACTTTCCGCTGTGTACGATGAAAAAAAAAAAAAAAAAAAGAGAAAAAAAAAAAAAAAAAAAAAAAAAAAAAAAACAAAAAAAAAAAAAAAAGAAAAAAAAAAAAAAAAAAGAAAAAACATTAAAGTTCCCATGACACATGAGCACAAACGTCTACGACAATGTCGCGTTTATTACATCCATTAATGTCCGCTTGTATCTCTCTGCATCCTCTGGGCCATCCTTGCAACTCACATGCCTCTGGAGCTGAAAATGGAAGAGGTGAGGAAACCAAAAAGGCTAGGCAAAGCCGAATGTCTACGACTGTCGTAGTAGACACGGATATAGAAGAGATGAGCAGTGAACGGTTTGCATCTGATATCAACATCCTCTAGGGCTTCCTATTGAACATCCCTTTAACATCCTGCTACGCAACCTACGCGCACGTACGTTCTTCCTTTCTTTTCCGTTCTGTTTAATTGCAAATATTTTGCCACTTTTTGGAGGGCGGATGACACGGATGGAGCCACCCCGAAAATTTGCTCATCCGCTGTGTCCTTTTTGCATACATTTTGCATCCGTCAGCCAGTGTGACCTAGCCTTAAGGAGACATCCAACTTAGAACAAATTTCCTGACAGAACAATTAACCAGTCAAATAGCTTGCTTTCGGGAGCAGTGGAGGCAAGTTATGAAAAAATGGAGGTGTTTAAGAAAAGATTGGACAACTATTTGTCCAGCATGGTATAAGAACTCCTGCCTAAGGTTAGGGGGTTGGACTAGAAGACCTCTAAGCTTCCTCCCCCCCCCCATGATTCTACATATATCACATTACATGAGAAGCCCAACTTAGAGTTCCCTAGGTCCATCTGATTGCCTGGCAAGATGAATGCAGAGCTACTAAATTATCTTAAATATTATTAAATATTGAATGTTAATCTTTAATATTCATCATTATATGTTATAGAGAACTACACCTGCTCTATTATGTTAATTCTTGTCATCATTACACCCACACATTCAAGAAAACCACTCTACACTGAACCTATTTAATATGGAAACCAAAGCCACAGTTCCATATTTGCCAATGTAAGTGTCCAATGTTGCATGTTGCTTTTGCTTTTGTCACATCCAAAAATGTTTTCCTCGTAGACATTTATAAACATCTTCACTTTGCTTGCTTTATGTAACCATTTAGACTTTGATTAAATTTTCCACTCCATTCATTTGCCATAAACCACAACCACTATTTTTTTCTATGTAGATACAAATGATCAACACTGGTTTTTGATATAGCACGTGATTCATTATTATTATTACTGTGGTGTTGTGGTTGTTTATTATATTATATATACACAACTGGTCTGAGGTTGAATTTGCCTCAAGGTAAAAGGAAATAATAAATGAATTAAACATAATACTAACCAGAAGAACATATAATGTCAGGGCTTTTAAAATGGCGAAATGTTCAAAAAGAAAGGACTGGAAGTAGGCCCATGAGGGACGAGAGGAGGGAGGGAGAGAGGGAGGGAGGACAGAGGGATAATTTCCATATTGTAACTTCTGAACATAATTAACAGTATGAAGAAAGTGAATCAGCACTGTTACTAAGTAAAAGGCGGAACAACAAGTATCACTGTGTTAAGTTAACACATTTCCTTGATAACTGGTAAAATGCAGCTATATTTTTTTATTTCAGTAGTAAAGAGCAAATCTTATTAAAAGCATATGGTGAGAATATTTTCTTCCTAATCAAACACCAAGTGACAATCTTCTACTGGAGGAGAAACAATTAAAACACAGTTAGAAACAAGCAAAATTAAAAATAACAGAAATCACAAAAAATAACACAGCAGTTGAGAATACAATGGAATCTCCAGTCATGACGGTAATCTGTCCCAGAACTTTGGTCACAACCCAATTTGGTCATGATCATTGACCTGAGGTTTTAACACAATTATGACCAAGAAATAAGCTCACTCATACTAAAGGAATGTGGTGGCTCACAAGGTCAGGATATTTGACAATCGGTAGGCTTGTGTTCAAGACCCAGTTGATGCCATGTGGTAGGGTGGGTTCTCATCACTCCTGCTGATCCAGCAGTTCGAAAGCAGGTGACCATAAATAGACAGATGGATACAACTTTAAGTTGGTGAGCAACTAATGGGGACATGAAAGGGACCCCCAACTGGGCATCCCTGGGCAACAGTGATGTCACTGGTTGACCCTTTCACCACAGAAGTGCTTCAGTGCTTCTGACATGGGGAAAAAAACCCATACTATCAGGGCACAAGGTTTGATGGCAAAACCATATTTCCATACCTTAACAAAGACCAGCAGAGTTGGAGGGAGTCCAGTCTCTGATGATGACCGAGGGCAAATGCCATTGTAGAAAAGATTCTCTTCCCGGGCCCTGCAAGATGACATCCTCATGTAGATGGGATCCAGTGCATGCCAGATCTAACAGGACAAGTAGAGGTCACTGAGCAAACATAGTTCTCTGAGAAGTCTGGCTGAAGTGTCAGGTCTAAAATGACATAAACTGAAATGAAGTATTTTAACTTTCTAGCCTTATGATGTATGAACAAAGATATTCTTTTCATGCTGTGATGGGAAGAGGTAACCCTTCCTTCTTTATGTTCTGCATTCTCCCCATCTGCTCTGTGCCTATCATTAATTATGAGAAAACAAGTTATATAGCTGCATTAGACAAATTCATGGATAATAAAGCTATCAATGGCTAGTAGCTGTGATAATAATATCTCACCTGCAACATCAGAAGCAATGTGTATCAGTTAGTAAGGATTCATGGCCCTCTTGTATACATAAGCATCTGGTTGCCACTTAGCACAGAAGGGTCTTACATCAAAGCTCTTCTTTTGTTTGTATTTATTTGTATCAAGGGAATTATCTAGTTGGCTCACAAAATACTGCAACATCTACCATGATTCTCTGCATTATTAAGGCATAGAAAATGAAAAACTCCCTTACATTTCCTTCTGGTATTCATGAAATCACCAGAAGTCACCACATTGAATTATTAATTAGGGCATACAAAAACTTTGCCAGACCAATTCTCCAATACAGCTCGTCCTCCTGGAACCCCCACTGTATATCAGACATTGTCACAATTGAGCGGGTTCAGAGGTATTTCTCGAGAAAAATTTTCCACTCCTCCACTCACAATAGAATTCCCTATGCCTCCAGGCTTGAAATTTTGGGCCTGGACAATCTAGAACTGTGCTGCCTGAAGTTCGACCTAAGCATAGTTCACAAAATTGTCTATAATATCTTGCCCATCAATGACTTCTTCAGCTTCAATCACAATAATATACAGTCAAATAACTGATACAAACTCAAGTAAACCACTCCAAACTCAATTGCAGAAAATACAACTTCAGCAACAGAGTTGTCAATGTCTGGAATGGCCTACCTGACTCTGTTGATACAGCCTCAATTCCTCACAACTTCAGCCTCAAACTGTCTACCATGGACCTCACTCCATTTAAAGGGAGCATGCATAAGCGTACCAGTGTGCCTACTGTCCCTTCTGTTCCCATTTATCTGTATTTACTCCCTTGTTCTTGTCTATGTTCAAACTTATACTTGTTATCTTGTACATGTTTGACAAATAAATAAATAAAGTTCAATTCAAATCTAGGGATTTTTTTTACTTTATCTAAGATAGTTGATTCTATTCAAAGTTCACCCTTTGGCATATCCATCATCCTTTTGATCTGTGCTTCACCAGCGGTGTTCATCACTGGCTATATGCAGTGTGGTTATTGCATCAATTAAAAATACAAATGATGTATTGCTGTGTTCACAATCTATAAGCTGCAAGAGAAATATAGCCCAAATGTTGCCATTCTCTCTTTAATAAAGCTTTCAGGTTTTTTTTTCAGGATAGGGCCTTTCAATACAGATTAAGAACATAACATTTGAAAGGAATGAAAGAAAAAAAAATAGCCATTGGTTATATATAGTCTTTTTTTTAAATAAATAAATCACAATATGACCTTTGCAATTCAGGCAATAAGAGGCCAGGCTGCCTGAGGAGCTGACAAAAACAATATAAGAATATTGTCTTCTGAGAAGGGTCACCCACAATGGCCTAAAAATGACCCAATAAAATCATGCAAAAACAAGGCATAGGAAAAGATGATTAGCATGTGAGAGAGAGAGGGGGGAGAAGAAACATACTCAGAAAATGAGTCACACATTCAATGCAAATTTATAGCCTCTACTCATCCACCAACCATGTTCTCTGTAAAGTTCATGCTAGCCCAATAGCTCTTTGAAGTTGTTCCAATATTTTTATGTAGAATTTAATAACTGGAGTAATGATAGCTGACCGAATTTCACATTTGTTTTCTTAACACTTCACAAAGGTGCTACTTCATGCAAGACTTTGTACCATTGGAAAAAAAAATGTCCCCATCTTCCTTTTCTTGAGTTCTTTTCTTGTTTTTTTCAATGCCTATATTTTACCCCTTTTAACTCTCTCTCACACACACAAGTTTAAGAGCAGTTTTTGTCTACAAATGGTCTTTAACATATATTTATAGATGTCACTGAGCTGTAGATAATGGGAAAGTCTATTATGCTTCCTTGGAGATTGTAAATGCACTTTGGGAGCAATTATACCTCTTAATTGAAAAAACAACAACAACTATAATCGTGAATTATTTTCCTTCTTTTTCTCTATTTTTTTTCTCACAAACTAGAGGTTTTAAACAATTGCTCCTTTAAAAATGTTCCATAGGATGAAACATAGAAGAAGAAATGTATTCAGACAAAATATTTGAATGAAAAATGATTAGTCTGAGTCATTTTATTAATTGATTTTTTCATAAGAAAATACCAGCAGTGTTTAGAAATTTTAGTTAAATAATTTTATCGCTCTTCATTTAAGGTAAGACTTCATATCACAAAATCAGTCCTCTGTTATATTAATATTCCCCACCCCCCAAGGGATGTTACCTTTCTGTATGTACTGATTTCCCCAAAGGTTTTCCACTGGCCTTATGGTTAGACTTCAAAAGGGAAAAATGCTGTTCATTGTGATGTTTTCAAAATTAATTGCTGTAGAGAGGCAAGCTCTTGTACTCAGAGCCCTGGGTCTGTGGGAATACATTTACTGTGAGAATGGAAGTGCTCTGGAAGACGTAAATTGTTACAAGGATTTCTATGTTGGTTTGGTTCATGAAAGACATCCAATTATGACACAATTTTAACTTAAAAGAAAACTGAATCAATGGAAGAAGCAAGTGTAGAAAGTTAGCACCCACCCCTTTCCTAGAAGAATGAAATATTCTAGGGAATACTAAAAAGGCAGAATATTTCCCCTAAAAAGAGAAGTAGAAATTCAGAAGCAGAAACTCACCTCAGAAGCAGAAGCTCACCCCCACCTTTGTTAATGGGTGGGCCATTAAGGCCTGGGCCAGAGTATTCTACATAACAAAGCCCTCTACCCATCTCACCACATGGCCTGGGAAGATTGCGTCAGCCAGCACTCAGGTGAAGCCATGTGGTCCAGTCAAAGTCTACAAAGATAGCTAAGACCCCAATACTGTCAGATTACAGTGGCATTCAAAACTGCAAGGTGGTGAAAACAGAAGGACAAAAGCAAAGCTTTGTAAATATGGGCTCAGCTTCAGAGACAAAGAGGACAGTAAGAAGTAAGATGATGAAGCATTAGGAAGAATCCAAATAAAAGCCTTGAACTGGTTACATAGTGAAGGCGGTGGGATTCTGTTCAATGCATGACTTCAAGCATATGCACTTCTTTTTCCTTTAACGTGGATTCACAAAATGACCATGGCCATAAGAGTCCCTTCCAACCCACAATTCTATTCTAGAAAGTTAGCACCCACCCCACTCCTTGAAGAATGAAATAGTCAAGGTAATATTACAAAGGCAGAATACTTCCCCTAAAAGAGAAATAAAAATCTTAAAGGAAATAGAAGATACCAGCTCCCTGCCTCCAGCAAATATTTTGGTGCTTATCGACAAGACAAAAGACTGGGTAGTCTATCTACAGAACAAAAGACCTCAGCTCCAGGATGATGGGATTATCCTTCAGGGCAAAGCCAGTCAGACACAATAGGAAATTGCCCTTCATTGCATCACCCAGCAAGATTCAACCAAGCCTGTGAACACAGACAACCTCAGCTAACTGCATTACCACATGGGAGTTTGATTGCAACCAATAGGATTGGTTCCAGTAGGATCCTTTTGTTCTGACCAAAGCTATCTAAGACATCAACAAACATACATAAAATCCAAACCCCTTTTATTTTAGTTCAATGGCTGTGAATTATCGTCATTCACAGCCCAGAATGAGTTTCAACCAGTTATAAAAAGTTCCAGGAACATCTGCCAAAGTTCTGAAGAACTTTGAAGAAAGAAGAATTCTGATAAGAACAAACCTTATCTGATTTGAAGTGCTGCCAACATCTAAAGTCCCAATTAATCTTTTGAAATCAAAATGGAGAAGCTTTCAGAGTTCAAACCAATTAGAATAAATGACATTGCTTCCTGCAAAGGTTTTCCTCCTTTGCACTTCCTTTATACCTTATGGGAGGGGCAATCACCTCTAAGCCTTACTCCTGAGTTGCCCCTTTTGTCTTCGCTGCTCTTGCCTTCTGGCAGCTCTGTGTTCAGGTGCACTGGGGACAAGCTCCTCTTGTTCCTCTGCCTTGCTGCTGCCAGGTTCTGGAAGCTCCAGAGTCAGCACATAATTCCCAGATGGTCCTGGCCCCATCTCTGTATCAGACATCAGACACAGGACCCTCGTCCAAGTCCTCCCCAGACTCCTGGACTGGTCCCTCTTCCTCCCCATTGTCCAATTCTGCTGCCATCTTCACAGGCTGCCAGTGAACCATAGCACCCTTGACACAGGAACAGGAAGATCAAATTCAAAGCACAAGAGAGAGTATAAATCTCCCTCTCTCTTCCACATGGTCATCTACCCAGACTCACAATTGTTGGATGCTTCTGCTTCATCATTAAACCATCCTTCAAAGCAGCCTTCATGTTCCCAGTGTCTTTCTTCCCACTTGGAATTGAACCCAGATGGACATTTCTTCCAACACTATTAAAACCTAGGTAGATCTTGGTGCCACTGAGCAGAAAGCCCATCCTTTTGAAAAAAAGAACTGAAGACTTGTTTCACCAGCAGTTCTGAATTTCAATTAGAGAGCATAGTAATTTTGACCCTAAGCAAAAGAGTCAATAACCTGCTTAGGAAATGAATAGCAGTATTGCCCAAGTTCCTTGATTCTTCCTTCGTTGAATCAAATAGCTAGGTTAAGAAAAACAAATATGGTGCCACTGTGAGAAAATTCAGGTATAATCTGATTTTCAAGAGAAGAACTCATATTTATCTGCAAATTTATAGATTATTTATATAATATTTTATATATTACTTACTTCTCAGTTTGAGTAGATGTTGGGAAGTTTTCAGATTGAATCATACTATGAATTGAGTTGTGTTAGTGTTTTGCACTGGCACATTTCAATTTCTTCGAAGATTTATCTAACCATGGCACTATTTTGTTAGTCCCACCCACAAGGCATCTATTTGTATATTTAAAAAGAATGCTTAGGTTAATTTGAGTAGAGGAATTAAGCTTTAATTAGAATCAAGATGGATAGCCAAGAATATTTAACCATAACCCTTCTACTGGTAGCAAGAATACCTTTTGCTTATGAAGCATGTTCTTAATATCTCACCCTTTCTTTTTTTCCTTCACTCAATATCATGAAGCATGTGATCGTCCTTTCACTTTGGAGCTCCAAGCCATGTGGTCCTGTCCATCTTTAAACCATCATTCCAAACAGCCTCCATGGTTCCAATGTCTTTTTCCCCACTTGGAGTTGAACCCAGAAGGATATTTCTTCCAACAATTTTCTCCAAGTCAATCTTTATGCTTAATCATACAAACTTCCCTGAAAGTTTTTATTTTAAGAAACATGCTAGAACTTCTAAGATGATGGGTTGTTTCTTCTCCTTTTCAATCTCCTCTTGTAGATCTTACAATCTAATCTATGATACTGATATTTCCTAGGGATTACTGTGTGATCAATTTCTCAATCTAAAATTTTCTTATTAAAAATAAAAGGGTTTCAAAAAAATCCCCTGAGTTTTAGGTGTGTGTTCCTCCTTTTGTATAAACCAAACTTTTGAAACCCCTTTTGTTCCAAACTCATTCATTGTCCCCATCAGTCTAACACACCTTTCTTGTGCATTGTAGGTGTGTAATCTGCATTTCAAATTCCAGAAAAACAACAAGAAGAAGAAAAAGGAACAAGAAAAAAATTGCAGTCTGAATGTCAGGCTGCATTTGTATTTTACAAGTTTTTTGTCTCTGTTCGGGTAGTAGAAATTATGTACATTTGCATGAAAGTAAAAGAAACTTTTTTTCCATTCTTACATTTAACAAATTAGGCAAGATGCTGGGTTAATGATCCATACACAAAACTCCAACAGTAAAATGGGAGTGTAACAGTGGTGAAGTTGTCCAAATATATGAGACACAATGAAGGCAAGAAAAATTGATGCCAGGCAGATTCTCATCTAATGTCAGCTCCCCAAAGAAAATCTTGAAGCAGATCTTAAACCTCAAACATCTTTTCTTTGAAGCCAGTTCTACCCAGATATATCTTTAGTGCTGTAGGGTCAAAATTAATTGTAGGAGTGGTTCTTTTTTTTGTGCTTTTGAGTCAGTGTTGACTACTGGTAACTGCTTGGACAAGTCCCTGCAGTTTTCTTGGCAAGATTTTGAAGTTGTTTGCCCTTGGTTTCTTCCTGGGACTGAGAAAGAATGACTGGTTATAGGAACTGGGCTTGGCTAGTCTAGTGAAGAGAAGGGGAGGGGAGGGGAGACATGATAGCAATCTTCCAATATTTGAGGGGCTGCCACAGAGTGGAAGGGGTCAAGCTACTTTCCAAAGTACATGTAGGCCGGACAAGGAATATAGATGGAAACTGAACAAGAAGAGATTCAACCTGGAAATAAGGAGAAACTTTCTGATAGTGAGAACAATCAACCAGTGGAACAGAAGTTGCTTCAGAAGTTGTGTGAGTTTCATCACTGGAGGCTTTCAAGAAGAGGTGGGACTGCCATTAGTCAGAAATGGTGTAGAGTCTCCCACTTGGGCGGGGGGTGGTGGACTAGATGGTCCCTTCCAATTCTGATTATCTGTTATGGTTCAAAGTCATCCAGTTGGCTTTGTGCCTAAGGTGGAACTAGAAGTCCCAATCTCTTGGTTTCTAGCCAGATACCTTAAACTTTCGTTCTGGGTTTCTAATTTTAATTTATCAGCTTACAACTAAAGCTATCAAATTTTTGCCTCATAGAAAATCAAATCTTCTAGAAAATAAAATGTTATTATGTTGGTGGTTCTTCTAGCTGTTTTAACTGCCTACACAGAACAGTAATCAATGTGTAACATACAATGTGCTAATTTATGCAGCTAGAAACAACTGCCTCATTCAGAGCAAGGCAAACCAAGGTTGGAATTGCCTTCCCACTTCATATGATTAAAATCAGACATTATTAAAGCATTATCCTAATTTAAGATAATCTGTCCTTGCATCCCTATCTCTTCTTATCGGTATGTATAAATAAAAGGGTGAACCACTTCTTTGGCCACTGTGGTGTGAATAGTTCATGGTAGGAAAAAAGAAAGAAAACCACAATGGTAACTAAGGTAGAATTTGTTTGAGATAAAATACAATGTCTTTATGATGGCTGTGAAACACCTGGGATTCTTGAGTAATAAGTAAGATTGACACCTCCAGATGTTATTGGTGAAACAGTGTTGAAATCAGAATGATTTTTAAATGAATTGTGGAAAAGTAATGAGTTCAACCCAAGAATAATCTAGGTTAGTCTTTTGTGTTGGAAAAAAAATCCTCTTCTCTTCAAGTTCAATTGAAACTTGGCACATCTACAAGCAACTTATGTTTCCTGAAATCATTTGAGAAAAAAAAATAGCTGTATGCTGTTTGAAGAAATATCCTTCTTGGTTCAGTTCCAAGTGGGGAAGAAAGACACTGGAAACATTGTGACTGCTTGGAAAGATGGTTTTATGGTGAAGCAGAACTACCAACTATGAGCTTGGATCTCTAAAGTGAAAAGGACAATCTCAGATAACAGATAATCAGAGTTTCTGATTATATATATTCTGACTTTTTAATACATCCTAAATAATTTCATTTCATTTCTTGAGGAGGGGGTGGTTTATAACTTCTAACAATGCAATATGTAGGCACACATGATTAAAGTGTATGTTTCAATGAAGCACTAAGTAAACAGAGGCTGACACCTCCTATACATGGTGCACATACTTGAGCATCTTTTTACAAAAGTTCATATATAGTTACTATTTATATGCAGTTAAATGCAGAAGTTCCAATGCCAATAGAATAAGTGTTAAATTTATCCAAAGAGTTGTTTGTCTGTTTGTTTTAATGTGGAAGGCAAAAATTTAAACTGACTTATCAATGCACTGAGTGACTTGATCAACAATATTTCAGGAGATTCCTATAGTATCAGTTCAGAATAAGACTTCATCTTAGGCAAATCAGTCTGAGATGACAATTTGATTAGGGTTTGGCCAGGGCATGTCTTACAGTTTCTCTAGAAAGTGGTAAGGGATATCTGGATCCATCACACATGGACCTAGGAACTATACAGGAATATGGAGTGATTTCTTCATTATATGAAGGTGTTTTCCTTTATTTATTTATATTCAATTCTGGCTTTAATCACTGATCTAAAAAGACTAGATAGCAGCCAATTCTCTTTCTTTGGGTTGCCAAGTGAAATATGATAAAATAACAAAAATAAATAGCCACCAAACCTACAACTTTTTAAAATATATTTGGAATTGTGAAAAGGCCACAACAGTATAGTGCTGAAGAAGGAAGAACGTTTTATCATAACTGCCTAAATCATTACAATAGAAATCTAGGTATTTTAAGAACATTTCTCTGGAGCTCTCTGCTGACAAATCAATGTCTTTCCTAAATATGAAACTGACTGACCATATCAGACAATTTTATCTATTATTTAGAAAGGCCAAGATTTTGTTTTAGAGCAACAATAATCTCAGAAATACTCTTTTTCCCCTCCTGAATAACCCACAGTAGTAAATTTCCAACAGGAAGCTCTCATCTTCTGAAAATAGTTAGCATTGATCAACCAGGAAGCTCTTGGGTAACTTGTGCTAGGTGTTTCTGCAGCTTAGCATTTCTCTGGCTCTGTCCTCACGTGTTGGTTGATGAGCCTCCAGGGAAGGGTCTGAATCACCATAGCCAGGTGATATCGGGTCCTGATATCATCACAGTACTGTTGGTTGGGTGGAGCTGTGTCTAATTCCCTGATGGCCCCATCTTGATCCTTCTAATTTGAGGATGACTCTTTAGCCAAGGGCATGGTATTAAAGGGAATATATGACATTAAAGATATGTGAAGTAAAAGCCTTTCCCTGAAGTCTTCAGATGTTCCTGAAAAGAAAGTTGTCACAACCATACTAAGTGACTTCAAGACTCCTCCTTATTGCCAAGTTTTGAAATTACATGTTATTATTGTAAAGTAACATACTTGTAAAATAACAAACACCTAATTATGTTCGAATCAGACCAAATCACTGACATTTAATCGGAATTATTTAGTGTGTCTGCTCAATCTGGAAGAAGGGTGCCTTTTTGTTATTGTTTTTTTTTTAAGTGAAAGAAGAAGAGCAGAAACAAAATTCTTTCATGCCCACAATAGAGTTTTCAGAAGGTAATATAGGGTGTGGCTGGGAAAGTCTAACATGCTTTTCAGAAAAATGAAGCAACTTAAATCTGTCCTTTTTGTATGTCTTGAAACATTGGTTTCTTTTCAAAGCACCTTTTTTCTTCTTTCAATTCTTTCCCTTTGGGTGTTGGCAAAAAGACTTCCCTGCAGAGTGAGGGTGGAACACCTAATTAATTTGAAACTGATTCTGGCATTTTACAATGTTTTCTTTTGACTGAATTTTCATCTTGAGGGAATAAAATAATGAATCTTAAATTGCGGCATTGGAAGAGACCTCTGTTAACCTTAGCTTGCAGAGAATAGTAATAACTGCTTGAGCAGCTCCACTGAATGGATTGTGACACTTCTTTCCTGTTGGACAACTTTTACTGGAAAATACATATGTGACATTTTCACAAGCCTGTGTCTTTGTTTCTCCCCAAGTATTATTCTTGGCTTTTGTGAGCAACAAGAAAGTATTACATATGTTAGGTCTGTGAAAATTCACCTGTCCTGCTGCAAGATTTGTCCTGCATCCAGATTTGATGGATTGGTAACAACCCATATTGTCTCCAGTCAGTCCAGAGATTATCCATTCTGACTTGGATTTTGTCTGGAACAAGATTTAGGAAAACAAACTGCAAATTAAAATGTTAGTCTCACATTCATAGCTATATGGTTGTCTCTTTTCTTCTTGAATTGAAAAAGTGGTTAAGGCCTAATCTTTATGATACTTTTTTTAAAAAAAATGATTATGTACCATCATGTTGGTGCTGAATGTTAACGACCACATAGATTTTCTCAATCAACGATACTGATGGGTTAGCCCCCACTTTTTAAATTTTCCCTCCCCCTATTTGCAGAACTTTTCTAAGGAAACTAATGAAGCTCAAGCAAAATATATCTTCCACATAATAAGGAAAGTCTGCTCCAAATTGACTTGAGATGTTTATAAAGACTTTGTAAAAATGATTCAGGTCAGAAAACTCTCCTCCCTCTTTTCCTCTTTTAACTCTGTTGGCAAGTTAGTTATTGTCAATTTCAGAGCCCATGAGAGCATTTGCTTTGGATAAGTGTTGACATTCATTCAGAATAATCTCTCAAGACTCATAGTCCAGTTCTGTTTATAGCAGTATCAGCAAGTCAGTGCATTTTTTTTCCAATACAGTTTTGTAAACAGTGCCACTGGCAATAAAAATGAAGAAATGATTCAATGACCGTTGGGCTAAACTGAAACCAAAATTCCTGACAAGAACTTGTGTTCAAGATAGAACAAGAAAAGCAAAAGAGTGAGAGAGCTTTCCCAACATTGTACCATCAGATATAATTCCCATTGTAAATAGAATGGGAACATTTGTCTCGATTTGCTTTGCCATTAGATAATACTTTTTTTCCTGACTATCCACAACTGGCTCTATCATTTGAACACTGAGGCAAATATTCCAATACCGAGACGCAGCCCCACTAAACCTCTAGTTATTCTACATGGTTAAAATGCAGTACTGCAGGTTAATTCTGCTGACAGCTGTTTGCCAGCAGTTTGAGTCTCACTGGCTCAAGGTTGACTCATCCTTCCATCCTTCCAAGGTCAGTAAAACAAGGACCAAAATTGTTGGGGGCAAGATGCTGACACTATAAATTGCTTGGAGAGGGCTATAAAGAACTATGAAGCAGTATATAAGTCTAAGTGTTATTGTTATTAAAGCTCCACCATTTTTCTCAGGTATGATGAATAATGTCCTCCGATTGCCAGTACTGGGCAATGGATACTCTCTTAAATTGAATTAACAGAGCAAGTGATGATGCACAGCAGAGAACCCATTGGCTTGACATTGGATCCTGAAACATGCCTATATTTTTTCTCAAATAGCACATGAAAATTAACATCTGAGTTAACTAAAAATGGTGCATGTAAAAAAGGATATGGATGGAAAATGGGGAAAGAGACACATAAAAAATAATACAAGATCACTAACTCATACAAAATGTATCAAAAAGAATGCTTTAAAAAAAGAGCTGAAGTTTATGAGATACATGAAACAAAAGTCTCGATTTGTTAAGGTCTTCTCTTTGGAGATAATCATGTTTTAAACAGGAAAGCCAAAAAAAAAGTGTAAGAAGTAAGTGATGCTAATGGCTGATGGAGAGAAGCAGAATTTGTAAACTTCTCTTGCATCTCTTTTCCCCTTAAAGGAAGTTCTAGTTGGTCATCTTTACAATAGTGAGAGAAGGAGGGAGACCTAGCTAAGAGGAGACAAGGAAAGAGTAGGGAAGAGTTTAGCTAATCTGAATCTCCATAGGCAGCCATTACATCAAAGAATATAAAGGGACTAGGGGAAATGGTAATTGCAGAATCACTTTCAATATTCTTTGAGAAGTCTTGAAAGGCTGTATGATTCCAGATTACTGGAAGAATACTAAGGATCCACCCCATTGTCAGTAAGGAGCAAAAGGAGAATCCAGGAAACAACAGATCTGCTTACAGTGGTGGTATTCAATTTTTTTTACTACCGGTTCTGTGGGTGTGGCTTGATAGGCGTGGTAGGGGAAGGATACTGTAAAATCTCCAGTCAGAGGTGGTATTTTCCAGTTTTCCAAACTACTCAAAATTTCCGCTACTGGTTCTCCACTACTACTTCACTACTGGTCAGAACCTGCTGAATACTGCCTCTGATCTGTTAGCTTGACATCTCTAATGGGCAAGGTCATTGAACAAATTATTAAAAATAGTGGAGAATGTATGTTGTTCAGAGCTGAAATGTTGAGATCTTGACATCAGATGAGATTGGTTTCCTTCTTACATTTTTTTATGACCAAAGTAGATAACATCGGCCCAAGTGACTGCAGTTTGATGGCTTTTTGTTATCTTGATAGGATTGAGCTAAAATGCATAGTATGGAATTTAATATGGAGAAATGGTCACACATAAGAAATAGTGGATATGTTTTTTACTGCCTTTCAAGGACTAATGGATTAAAAATATAAGAAGTAGGTTTAGTATAGGTGTTGGGAAGCTCTTCTGTACTGAATGTCTGTCAGCCAGTGGAACAGGATGCCATATAAACAGAGGTGGTATTCAGCAGGTTCTGACCAGTTCTAGAGAACCAGTAGCGGAAATTTTGAGTAGTTTGGAGAACTGGCAAATACCACCTCTGACTGGAGATTTTACAGTATCCTTCCCTGCTATGCCCACCAAGCCATACCTACAGAACCAGTGGTAAAAAAATAATAATTGAAACCCACCACATCATACAAATATGTGAGTTTTTCTTTTGTTGGAGAACCTCAGACTTCAAACAGAAGCTTCATATTTGTCTGTCAGAAATGTACTGATAGAACTTGCCCTGAGCAGGAGGTAAGTTCTAAGTTCATTCCAATCCTATACTTTGACAGTAATCCAACCATCTTTTATTTTATCTCAAACTGCAAAGCACTCTTTTATATTTATCTTCATTTCCTTTTATATCTTTTTAAAGGGTAATTGTTATTCTAATACTATTTCTTGGGGAAAACACCTCTAGGGAAATTATCCAACAATTTCTCAAAAGCAGGATTCCCACTTAGCAGTGACAATAGCACAGCTATTGAATAAGTCAAGTCTTTCTTTGTGATTTAACTGAAGAGTAGGAAACAAAAATTATGCAGACCAATAGAGAGAAATTTGTTCAAAGAAGACAACTTAGCCATACAGCATATTGGACACTTCATAATTATAGTAAAAAGAAAAATACTCATCAACCTATGAATTTTTTTCCAATAGTCTCTTTCATTAAATTGGACAAGTGCTAGACAAGATAATGCAAAATAATTTATCTTTCAGCAAATGCATCTAAATGGAAAGCAACTATTTTGTAATCTAGGATGACTGTAGAAAACTCATTTCTATAGTTCCACCAAATCGAGGCACTTTCAGTTCTTGAACATCCAAAAGAGTTTAAAGAGAGATTGCCAGACTTGGCCTCAAGAATCATACCTATTAGACACTTCGTAAGGCTGATATCTCAACTAGATGGTTAGAAGCCTTGTTTCTCCTACTGAATGAACAGTAACCTCCTGCTCAATTCGAGATATACTGTGTGGCAACTCTAAAAAGACCATAGAAATATTTCCTACACCCAGGAGGTGGGGGAAAACCAGCGTCAAGGATGACAATGAATTATGTGTCTCAGACTCGGCTACACCCAGGCAATGCTGGGCATATTAACTCCCAATAAATCCCTTTGAAGTTTTGGAAGTTTGGTTCAAGACTCATGATTTAATTGGGGTAACTGCTGGAATCCTGACACTGTGTTTTCCCGAAAATAAGCCCCGGTCATTTTCTTTTGGGCTCGAAAATAAGGACTAGGACAGTGATAGTTAACCTTTTCCATGTTGCGTGCCAAAAGTGCATTTGCATGCGCATGCTCACATGCCTGCACCCATGATGCAATACGTGCGCTACTCCCCCCACCCCCTGTGCATTCACAGACTCCCTTGCATTGCACAACTCTGCGCATGCGTACGCAACCCCACATGCCACAAGCCTCTGAGCATGCACATGTGTCTCCCATACATGCATCTTCCCCCGTGCATGTGTGGCAGATACCTGACAAACAGCTGGCTGGCAGGGGGCATACACGCATTCACAGTGGGGATCCGGCATACATGCCACAGGTTTGCCATCACGGGACTAGGACATATTTTCAGGGATGTCTTATTTTTTTTCACCTACAGGAAGTGGCCAGCATGGGGGCTGACAGGAGTCCTCTGTCCCAACATCTACTTGCCTGAGGCCATAACAGAGCAAGCTCTCAGCGTGCCCTGGCCTCCACTCTCCCTGCCTGCTAGCCTTGCTACTGCTGGGACACTGGAGCTCGGGTCTTGCTCGGACTGCTGTTACGATTAGGCAGAAGGGCGTGCAACACTTCAGGTCATCTTTCCCCCATGCCTCTGCCTGGCTTCTGGGCCTGCTGCATGTGCTGCTGCTGGCCTCATGGGGCTCTTTCCTTCCTGGCCATGTGTTGTTCTCAGCAGTCGTAAATCTGAGGATGGGAGAAAGAAATGCAAGAGTGGAGAAGTGTGTGTGTGTGTGTGTATAGATAGATAGATATAGATATATAGATAGATATAGATATAGATATAGATATATAGAGAAAAATCATAAATCAATAATCAGGATCATTCCCTGGAAAAACAGTCTAGGTAAGATAATGCTAATGTATCTGGGTTGAAAAATCTCAGATAACCACTAGTTGGTGGAAAAGATCCTGAGCTTTAGATATCTCTTAGGGGCCATCTATCAGTAATATGAACTTCTGCAGCCGAAATGTCATAATAGCCCCTTTCTTCCTTCTTTCCTTCTTCCCTTCCTCCCACCTTCTTCCTTCCCTCCCTCCCTTCTTTCCTTCTCACAAAAATTTAAAGCTTTGGTTTCAGCCAGTACTTGTATACTGTTTTTATGAAGCAAGGATAGCTAAACAGAAGAAGAAATCATATTAAGAGATTGATTTAAACATCTATGACATGCATTCATCAGCAAAAGTCATCAAACGCACAGTTTAGAGCAGGGTTGAATGTCTCAATTTCTCTTTTGGCATACAAGACATCAGAAAAGTCATAAATGTTTAGGGTACCAAATTCATATCTTGAAGATAGAGTGACAATAATTTCTGATATTACCCTTGGAAAGGAAAAGAAAATGCATTAACTGTAGCTGCTGAATAATTTGTATCCCTCCTAGATAAACAATTACACATCAGTAATTCTTCTGTCTTGGGGGTGGGGAACCAGGGTGATTTTGTTGGGGAGGGATTTTGTTTGCTTTTCTTTGCAAAGGTCAGCCAAAGATCTAAATCCATAGCAGAACACATTCCCAGTTTTTAATCAAAGGGAGTAATGCTTGAGATTGAGATTACTATAATGATTAATAACTCTGATGCATGAATCTGATGATATGCCTGCATTTTGAATATCTGGAATGATTCTTACCGTGGCACTTATTTATAAAGAACTTTGCATAAAGCTGAATGACAAAGCTACTTTGATACTGCTTTGATATTAATGCATGAATGAAACCTCACCACTAATAATGGTCCTGTAGCTTTGGACAACTATCCAGTGCAAGTTCCCATGTCATAAGAATGTTATAGAACAGGGAGTGTCAAACCCAAGGCCAGCGGGCCAGATCTGGTCCACAGGGTGCTTAGATCTGGCCTGCAGGGCTGTCCTGGAAAGAGCAAAGGAACGGCCTGCGGTGACTCTGCCAATGAAAATGGAGCTCAGGAGGATTGTGCACAGCCCTCCTGACCTCTATTTTTGGCTGTGATGGCCTCCTGCAGCTTTCTACCAGAGAAAACAGAGCACAGGAGAGCTCCATTTTTGCTGGCAAAGTGCTCAGGCCACCACAGGACCGACACGAGTGATGTTGAGCTGGCCACACACACCCCTGACCACACACCTCCCGAGGTGAAACACAACCCTGATGCAACCCTCACTGAAATTGAGTTTGACACCCCATTACATGCTTCCTTCTTTATCAGTATTACTCCTTTTGTCTACAAATGTTCTGACAAGGCTTCCTGAGATTGTAATTAAGCACACCCTTAGTCCAAACAACTCTCTTTTTATTTCAGTGCTGGAAATTATGTTCATTCCCAGCCCATAATGAGTCCCAAACAGTCTCTTGAGATAAGCACCCACCTTTATCTCCTTTGAATTGCTGGCAACAACTAAAGTGCCAAATTAACTGTAAAAAGCCAAGTGAAGTACAAAGTCCACACAGAGCTTCAAGGTTTAATTTGAACAGAGCGAACAACGTTGCTTCCTGCAAAGGTTCCTGTCCCTTTGCACTTCCTTTATATCTTATGGGAAGGGCAATCATCTCCAAGCCTTACTCCTGAGTCACCCCTTTTGCTTTAACTGTTCTTGCCTTCTGGCAGCTCTGTGCATGTGTGCACTGGGAACAAGCTCCCCTTGTTCCTCTGCCTCGCTGCTGTCAGATTGTGGAGGCTCCAGAGTCAACACATAACTCCCAGATGGACCTGGCCCCATCTCTGTATCAGATGCAGGACCATTGTCCATCCTCCCTAGACTCCCAAACTGGCCCATGTTCTTCCCCACTGTCCAATTCTGCTGCCATCTCTGCAGGCTGCTAGCAGACCACAACAACAAATAGAAAATCCTATTCTAGTTAAATGCTAGTACAGTAAGTAATGACCAGAGACATCAACAAAGAAGCAAACCAAGACATAGTCCTCCATGCAACCTTAATAAAAGCAAGAATCACCCAAGGAACAAACTTTGTTCAATGTGTATGCTACTTGGCTCCTAAATAAAGCTAAAGAATAATAATAAATAAACCTTAAGGGGATTTACTGCTATAACAAATACAATTTCCAAGTATCTGTGTACTGCTCCCAAGTATGTTTCAATCTGCTTTTCGACCTCCTGGTTACTTGTTGCTTTGAATTTCCTGAGTCTAATTTTTCTTCTAAGACAAGTAGTTCGTCAATTCACAACACAACTAGATTCAGTTGGTTTGCTTGAGCATTCTCCTAAGACAGAAAGAATCTCAATTAGTATTGTTGCCATCAGTGCAGGGAAATTCTTGCCCAATCTATTTGTGCTATATAAATTTTAGCCTAATTGGAACCCACTTTATTCAGGATGTGTGAGCATGTGTGAGTGTGTGGGCTGACCATTTGTAACATGACTCTAGACCTGTGAGAACAGAATACAGTAACTTAATGTGTAAGACTAGTGTCCATCCAGAGTTATAAAGGGTGGGGAGCTGAGGATGCACGTGTGACTTGGAAAATGATTAAAGGTTGTTGTTTTTTTTCTATAAGAAAAGCACATCCTTGATATTACTTAAAAACCTACCCTAAGCACCCATATCAGAGATGAAAGGAATATTAAAGAAGCAGTTCTTTCGGTTTTTCTTAAAAAGGAGGGAGAGGGAGAGTTCCTTGATATTCCTGCTTCTGACATGGCCTTGAGAACAAACATATTTTGCAAACATTTGAAAAGCAGTCAGTTAGAAATCAATCTGATGGTCTCTCAAGTATGTGGGACTGGAGTTTTCAAAAGTAAAAAAGGCACATATCTATTTATTACTAAAAACTCTGAATGCCATGACTTCCAAGTAGGTGAAACAGTGTATCAAAAGGTAATTTTTTGGGGGGAGGGGAACCCCAGGTACCTTGAATGGCTTGACTGAAAGAATGCATCAAAATCCAAGATCTGTAAGTCTTGAGGGAATGAAATTTCATATCATGGCTGAATTCAGTGGCTGCTGCTGCATTGCTGCTGTGGTCCTATGATCTTCACTTTAGCTGTTCCTTTGGTGCTACTTACTTGCCTACTGGCAAGAAACAGGAAGGGGAGGGAAGGGAGGGGAAGGGAAGGTTTCCAATGCTCCCTGTCAGATTTTCACATGGAAATTCAGTGGAGAAGTGACTCCTACCCTCCACTTCCTGTCTTTTGGCCCTTCTTATTTCTTTCTTTGGATTCGGGAATGATGACCCAACACTGACCCAAGCTGTCTAGCCCTTCACCAAAACCCAGCATTATTTTCATCCAAAATTCCGATGCCACAACATGCCTGCCCTCTGTTCTCATTAAAACAACCTGAAGGAGGAAATGGGGAATCACATCCTCTCCACCTCCCTAACACATTGGGACAAATCTGTCCTTTCAGCTGACAGGTTAATTAATGTCTGGATAAGCATCTCTGGGGGTGGTTGGATGGGGGTGCTTGGATTATGGGCGACCAATTCAGGAAAGCGGGATTCAACATGAAGCAGCAACTAGATTCCACAAAGACTGAGAAGCATTTTCCTTTCCTTTCATCCAGAAATGAATATCCCTTGCTTTGTGAAACAGACTTTCGATTTTACTTTCAGGAGCTTCAGGTGGTTTCGTTGGGTTATGTTTTGGTTGGGAAAGAGGGCAGGGGTAAGAAAAAGGAGGAGGAGGAGGAGGAGGAATTGGCAGGAGGAACAGGAGGAGGGGTTGAGTTTCCCCAAGGTGGAGCTGCATCTTGATTGAAATAATTACAGATTAAAACCCTGCGATGGGGAAGGGCTTCAAGGCTGAGTCAAAAGGCTAGAAGTCTCTCTTATTTGCGCCTATCCCCCAGCCTCCGGCCATCTCTTGACTAATAACAAACCGAGCTAACGAGAAAGACCAGAGGGAAAGAGGAAAGGGGCATCGCCGCCGCTTGGATCATTTAAAAAGAAAAGGCAGGGAAGAAGACCACCCCCCCCTCCTCCCAGCCCCGCGCTCGGCTTCTCGATCCTGCTGAGCGCCTCTTTTATTTCCTGCACCCCCCGAAGCCCGCAAACGGTTAACTCACTGCCATGCAGAAAGTCAGCCGAGCTGGGAAGTCTGCTGTGCATGTTAATTGAGGCGAAGGGATAACTGTTTACAGGATGGTCTAGTAGCGGCTGCCCTTCCTCCCTCCTCCTCCTCCTCCTCCTCCTCCTCCTTTTCTCGCGGCTCGCTGGGATGGTTGGCGCTGCGACCTCCTTTGGACCGAGGATTTTCACTTCCCGGGACTAGAGAGCTACGCGGGAGTTGCCTTTCTCGGTAGGGGAAACGGGGGGAGGGGAGGAAACAAGAAGGAAGGAAGGAAGGAAGGAAGGAAGGAAGGAAGGAAGGAAGGAAGGAAGGAAGGAAGGAAGGAAGGAAGGAAAGAAAGTCTGCGTTTCGGGAGAAGGGAAGAGATTTCTCTCGGAACGGCCGATCCTGTGCCATAACCGACTTTGTCAGTGGGTGTAGCTGCTGTGCAGGTAAGGACACGTTCTCTCTCCGGCGATTAAGTTAGGAAACCGCGTTTCTTGTGGTACGAACACCTTTAGGGACAGGATCTCTCTTCCTCTTCCCCTTCTTTGCCGGTAACTAAGAGCAGAACAGTCATTTACGGGGCGATATCTTCGGATNTTTTTTTTTTTTTTTTTAATTATTATTATTATTATTTTGGGGGAGGGAGGAGGAGAGGAGGGGTGTCTTGCGTGGATGAAGTGCCGGAGCATTTAAAGTAGAAAGGAAAAGCTTAGCTTCGAAGAGAGGCATTGGGGGAAGGGAAGAAATGACACGCGTGGGAAGGGAGAGTTTGAAAAGAAAGGCTAACAGCCGGCTACGATTAACTGTAGAGCTGGGCAGAGCAACGCGGGGACCTAACGAAGGTAGATTCGTTTGTTAGCCGAAACTTTGGGCTTCGTGGGATCTTGCCTAGGTTGTAAATAATGCCCTCTCGCTTAAAGGAAACCCAAGAGGAGAATCTGGATTTGGGACTCGCTTGATGATCTTGTGGAGGTTTGGGTTTGTTTTTTTTTGTTTGTTTTTGTTTTTGTTTTTGTCGTTGTTTGGAACAGAGGGGTTTGTGAGGCTTGCCACGAAGAGGATTTTTTTTTTTTTTTTNTTTTTTTTTTTTTTTTTTTTTTTGCTGTAGGTGCAACGTTTTGTGCAAAATCGACTCAAGTTAGGGGAACTCCTCCTGAAGATGGTTGGATTTCCCTCGAACTCCTTTGCTCTCCTTTCATGCTTGAAATGGAACCGCTTAATTCAGGCAATTTGCGGGCGGGGGAAGAGACGTATTGCTTCAATTAAAATACAAATCAGCCAGTTCTGAGTCACGTTTCTGTAACCTGCAATGTTAATTAAATTAATTGATGTCACTTGGCATGCCTTCTGCTCGGTACATTTATAATATGAGGTGAGTTACTGTGAGGGTTACAGAGATTTATGGTTGGTGAGGGGAAAGTATTAACAAGAAACAATTGCATGCCACACACACATAAAATCAGGCATTTTCTTTAATGTACAGTTGTATTACCAGTGTCTCTGGAAGACTGGAGTGTATTCAAAGAGTAGAAAGATTAATTTAAAACAAAAAACCTGAGCTATGCTTTTCATAAGCGCGAAGTTTTTTTCTGCAGAGAGACAAACTATGTGAATAAAAGACTGACAGATTGCAGTATGCTCAAAAAAGTATGGCAATAGTTAACATGGGAATGCTCTCCATTTGAGGAAAACAAGGATGGGAAACTTTCACCCTCCAAATATATATAAATATTTGAAAACAACCCAAACTGATTTACTTATCTTAATTCTGCCCAAGATTATAATCCCATGTGTAGAATGTTCTCTTTCCCTATGAAAAGAGTATATAAATAATACATTAAGAAATAAACCAAAGATTTTGATGTAGATAAGAATATCCAAGAAGCAGTGTTGGTGAAATTAGATTGCCAGGTACAAATATTGGATATTGCAAGTGAATACTTTGTGATCAAGGAGTGGTAAGAAGCAAGACACTTTGAATGCCTGGGTCTGCATCTAGTCTCTTGCTCACCTGTCTGAGATGGTGGAGTTGGTGGAAGGAACTCAACCAGGATTATTTCAATTAAACCAAGATTAAATCAAGATATTAATTCCTTTGTTTCAAAAGGTATCCTACATTTGTGTATGGATTCTTGTGTAAACAAACATAAACCAAAATATTAGTAAGTTAAGAAATGTATTTAGAAACATTGAAATTATAATACTGTAGATATTTACCTGGGGTAAACTCTGTTTATCTTGAGACTTGTACTACTTAAACCATTAATATGCCTCTAAAATATTCCAATATAAAGGAATATATGTGGAACAGGGGAGTCTTTGGTTCTCTCTGAGCTTGGTTATTTGCCTGCAGATGTTCCATCACCCAACTAGGTAACATTATTATTAACACTGTTGATGTTATGTAGGTGGGAAATGTCTGCAAGCAAATTGAGCTCTGAGAGCACCAAGGACTCCGGATGTTTACAATGTCTGAGGGCAGTTGATAACTGTAGAACCAATTTAATTAGTTTTGCTAAATGTCCATATACTCTCACGAAGAAAATTTTCTGCAAGGAATAAAAGAAAAACCACATCAATTAATTTTTTTTTTCAAAGTTAATTCAGATGAGCAGCTTAATAATATGCATGCTTATTCAGAAGACCTACCAGATTTCATGGAATGTACTCTTAAGTAAATATGTGAAGACTGCAGCCAATATATAACCATAACAGCATCTTTGTGGAAATAGGATGCATGCAGTCTACCATGTTGTTTCCTGTCATGGCTGACAAACCAAATGCCTTTAGAACCACCACCACCACCCCAAACTCTCAAAACTAATAGTTCTTTCTCCATCACTGTTTAGTTGTGTGACTTTCAGTAACCTTCACTGCAGTTGGGTGAAACCTTTGCCGCAAATCATCTTGATTGAATAAACTCAATCAATGCACAAGCAACAGATTAAGTGGTCTTTACATAGAAGAGGCATTTTCTAAACTTGTGAGCCTTATGAGATCAGGCACATGCTTGTGGTGAAGTGAAAGAGGAACAATTACATTTACACATAACATTCCTTTCTGTGTCAAATTGTTTTTTTAAGTGAGAGATGGACTATATTTAGTTAAAACAGTAAGTTGATTTCTCAACTTCAATAGCAACTTTCCAAACAAAGGATGGTCACCACCTGGGAGTACTGAATTCATTGGGAATTATTCCAAGAAAGAATGTCTTAAGCACACTCACTGTTCACTCGTAGAGTAGCTTTGATTTGCTTGCTTTGTAGTAAAGAATTGGTCTCCCCTTTGCCTAAAAAAAAAAAAAAATTGTTTGCCTGACATGTCTGAAATATTTTTTTGTTTTTCTGCTTAGCAATTTTTCCCTTTGAAAAGTTGTCCCTTCATAAATTGCTGCTATAAAACAATAGGAGAGGCTCAACAAACACATTGGATAAAAGAAAAGAAAGTCAATGTTTGCAACTGTAAATTATTCTTCACATTTAAAAGTGTAAATTTAAGAAGATGCATCATTCACTACTTTTCATGTCTGAAACTACAGTTTTATAAATCATGTTAGCCAAAGTACTGCAGCAGTTTTTATCCCATCTACCCAGTAGTCTGAAGTTAATGTCACTGTTGACAATCCCACATGTGTCCCTTTGCATGTCTCCTTTGTGTCTATTTTTTTCACTCTTTATTATTTCCTCTAGCTTTTGGTCATAATTGACATTGAATTATTTCTTCATTTTTAATGTTCCTTTCAACATTTACAGGGAGACGCTGCATCAGTATGCATAGTTCATTTTCCTATGATGGGGACCAGTTAAATAGATTGATGCAACCTGAAGTGCATGATGGCTTTTTGATTCAAAGCCTCAGTTCTGCAGTTCTGCTGCTGGGTTGCAAAATTAACTCTGGGCTGTGTTGTACAACTATTATTTTCTCTGCATCTGTTTCTCTCTCTCTTTTTCCACTGAGTCTTTGTACTTGGGATAAAACAAACCAAAAACCAAAAAAACCCTATATTGCCATTTTGAAATTCATTTTTGAAGACTAACCTCCAGCATCAAAACAGAAACAAGTAGATAGTATTAAAAAAAAATCAATCTAGCCTCCAACCTGAGAAAGGGATATGAAATATGTCTAGAAAATGTATTTATTTATTTGTGCCTCTGGTTAAGTGTGGACTCCTGGTGGCTACCTGGAAAAGACTCCGCAATTTTCTTGGGAAGATTGATTTGCCATTACTTGATTACTAGGGCTGAGAAAGGGGGATGGCCTAAGGTTCAGCCAGTTCTCTTTGTGTTTAAGGAGAGACTAGAACTCAGGGTCTCAGGTTTGTAATCTGATGCCTTAACTACTATACCAAACTGACTCTTATATACAGTATGTTTAGAAAGTCATAGAATTTAATGTCCCAAAGGTTCTTTTTCAAGAGGCAACTGGACTTTCTTTGCTTTTCCCAGAAGACTTTTAGATTCTTATCCAAGAAGCTTCTGCCATTCTGATGAAGCCTCTTGGATGAAAAGTGAAACATCTTCAAGGAAGAGCAAAGAAAATCCAGTTGCCTCTTGAAAAAGCACCTTTGGGACAACCATGACTGGATGACTGAGTTTCTGCATAGACATTTAGAGCTGAATATAACCAATTGAGAAACTGATATGTTGCATGCATTTTGAACTACCCTGCAGGGCTGCCATAATCATTTTCTTCTGAAAGGCACTGTTAAGAAAATGAAATTCATTTCTTATTGAATTTACTTCTGTTGAGCTGTTTAAAATACATTTCCCATTAAATAAGAATCCAAAGGTAAACAAGGTCGTTTTTGGTGCTCAGGGAGAATATGATGGATTGTCTCAGGTGAAAGCAACCAGAACCACCTGTCAATAGTCTCAACAGAAGTTTTAGGGCTAGTGATCAATGTTACAATACCCCCCCCCCCATCCCCTGGGGAATTATCAGATAAGGGTTCTGGAGGAGGTCAGACTGGTGCTGCTTTCTGCAGTGCAAAAACTCTAACACTGATCTCCTTTCAACACCTCCCTCCAATCTAGCTGGAGATTCCATCACAGACAGACCTGATATCAGTGGTGGGATTCAACTGGTGTAACAATTGGCTCAGTGAACGCATGCTTCGCATTTGAACATAGGAAGAAAACATACCTTTTCCTGCAGCCCCGGTGAGTAAAAAGAGCTGAGACACAGCAATCTGTGCTGCCACACCAATCTGCTGGGCTTCAGACAAATGAAATATAGGACAGGATAGTGCAGGGGTGGGCAGGCAGAGCCAAACGATCGCCAGAACTACCAGTTCATCTGAACTGGTCTGTGCCAGATGAATCCCACCCCTGCCTGATATGCTGGGGTGCCCAACACCATCTACATTATGATCATTGGTTTCTCCATTTATTTCCATGGACAATTCTCCTTGCTATCCTGCACCATTTCTCATTATTGGTGACCTGATGGTTGTTTATTTTTAATCACACAGCAAGTGCTTTATCCAGATATTTCTCTTTAATTTTAATATATCTATTCCCTCTGTTTTCCTTCCCTAACATTCAGCTACAATTTGCAACCTTTGTTCAGTGGTATTTGGAGGTAGGGCTGCTTTAATCATACCTTTCTCATCAAGAAACCTTTCACTGTCAATTTGACAAGCTCATCTTTCTATTCCCTTCCTCAGTTTGGTTGCCAATATACTCAGCAATTAATATTGACCAGTCCTCTTTGAGCTATTATTCCCATATATATGTGCCCTTATAGTTACCCCACATACAAGGTAACCCTTTCACACAGAGGCTTTCTTATGCTTCTATAAACAGTGAATTTTCTCAAGTCCTTTGGTAGCAACTTCATTGCTTTGTAATAATTTATTCTCAGTCCTGAACTCTGCAAATGATTTGCTTTGGATGAAAAAAGAAAAGAAATTGTGATTCAATTTAGGCTTACCAAGGAATATATTCCAATGAATTTGAGGTGTATAGAAATAGCAACAGCACTTCGACTTATATTCCACTTTATAGTACTTTACAGCCCTCTCTAAGTGGTTTACAGAGTCAGCAAATTGCCCCCAACAATCTGAGCCCTCATTTTACCCACCTCAGAAGGATGGAAGGTTGAGTCAACCTTGAGCCTGGTGGGATTTGATTTCCCAAATTGCAGGCAGCTGGCAGGCAGCAGAAGTTGTCTGCAGTACTGCACTCTAACCACTGTGCCACCGAGGCTCTATGTATAGGCCTATAAAATAGTGCTGCAGGATATGTTGAAGTTTGCAGCTTTTTGCCTTTTAGGGGTCCTAGTTTTAGAGAAGCAGGATAATACTAACAAGGAAGTCTAATTTGCATTACTTGCTATAAAGTAAACAGTTACTATAGTTGCAGAATGAAGCACAATGACTAAATGCCACCATGTGCATATTACCAGTTTTCTTCAAAAAGTTCGTTTATTTAACCATTGTCTATATTTTCTTCAACTATCTGTAGCAGGAAATCTAGATAGACCATATTTCTACTCAATGTATGATGGACAACACAATTTTTACCAGAAAAGCAACACAATAGATTTTCTTCCAATGTCAGTCCTAGTGCTCATGGAAATAGGAGGCTATGCTAGTAAAGAATCAAATGTTCCTTTGAGGAGGACAAAATCAACATTTTATTTAGAAGTATTTTTCTGAGTGTCCTTGGTGCTCTCTGAACTTGATTGTTTTCTTGCTGGCATTTCATTACCCAGACAAGGTAACATGGCTTGGGTAATGAAACATCTATAACAAAACAACCAAGCTCAGAGAACACCATGAAACACACACACACACCCATTTCAATCTTGAGCTACAAATAGTCTCCTTTATAAGTATTTTTCTCTCCAGTTTGTATTTGGTTGTTGTTTCTTCTTTGACTCAGTTCTTCTACTTCATATTTGATTAAATACCATTGCTAGATTTTATATATGAATTATCAAGGATGATATTCTTTAGGACAGTGTTCTGTTTATGACATTAACCCTGAATATGTAATACAACATTGAATAAGTAGCAGCCCCTGTTATTGTTTCTTAATAAGAAGAACAATGTTCCTTTATTCTGCAAAGGTGAAGTATTTCTTAGATTGATCTAGTGGCTTGCTGACATTGGTGGGAGAGAGAGAGAATGAGAGAGGGAGAGAGAACAATCTGATCTAACCTCTCTCCCTCCCTCCCTCCCTCCCTCCTGTCTCTCTCTCTCTCTCTCTCTCTCTCTCACACACACACACACACATACACAAATTTCTTAATAACCTGTTCTGTGGGCATGGCCTAATTTGTGGGAGTTGCTTGGTGGTCATATGACTGGTTGGGAATGGCTTGTATGTAAATATTATAAATATTTATGTAAATATTGACATTTTTATAAAAAAGAGCAACTTTTACTCAAAATCAGGCAAAGGAGGCAGGCAGATTGAGTTGCTCACAGAATCACAGACTCATTGAGAGATCTATCTTTCTGCCATCGGCTACCTGAGTCTGCACTGAATAATATAAGCTTTAACCCTAAGGAAGGTTCGGGTCTGCTTAAAAGATTGCATTCCCAAAATAAATCATCACACTGTCATGTTTATGGGACAAATTGAATTTGTTTTTCTTCTTCTGATTTAAAATAATGTGCATACATAAATGTGAATGTGTGAATTGGCTGGCCATTTCTTTCCTATACATTATATATTTTTTCAAAGACATCAAACAAATATGTTGCTTTGACATGCAACAGACCTATGCCATCTTAGATATTGATGTTAGGTTCAGTGCATCCTCTGGATTGTTATTTTGGAGAAAGTTGGACTGTGGACTTTATTTGATGGTGGGGAGGGAAGTCCAGCCTTTGGTGCTGAAAAATATTTAACCTCAAATCCACTAAGAATGATTGTGTGAAAAGCAATTACCCCACTTCAGCAGAAGAAAGTGACTTCTTCAATGTGGAGTAAGCCATTGTTCTACCATAAATGTTCTGTCATTCAAGAATAAGCTACATTCTCTTGAAAATTAGAAGCAATGCATGACTCACTAGCTCTGTTTTTAGACTAGACAGTGATTGTAATATTTTGGTGGATTCGAATGCTTTTTTTTCAGTAGCTGATTTATGTATACTAAAACATACTAATAATTTGTTTTTCCACCAAAGTTGAAGGAAAAACTAAAATATGTTTAATTTATTGTACTTTTCAGACGCTGTTGGATTACCATGAAGCTCTGGATAATTGCATTAAGTTTAATGGGGGTTGCTTGTGATGTGCTATATTCTGAACTAGCATCATCTTCAACTGTTGGCTCTTGTGAAAGCTTGTGTTTTTGTGAAGAAAAAGACAGCATCTTAATTATAAGCTGTGAAGAAAGAAGCATCAAGGAGATATCCCAAGTACATGTTCCACCATCTCGGCCTTTCCAACTGAGTCTTTTAAACAATAGTTTGACTGTGTTACAGGTCAACGATTTTGCCAGCTTTCTCAATGCTATCACATTGCACCTTGGATTTAATTACATTGTGGACATTGAACCAGGGGCATTTAATGGGCTAAGTCTCCTGAAACAACTGCATATCAACCACAATTATTTAGAAATACTTAAGGAAGACACTTTCCATGGACTGGAAAACCTGGAGTTCCTTCAAGCAGACAATAATTTCATCACAATAATCGAATCAAGTGCCTTCAGCAAGCTCAACAGGCTTAAGGTGCTTATTTTAAATGACAATGCCATTGAATTTCTTCCTCCCAACGTATTTCGCTTTGTTCCATTAACTCACCTGGATCTTCGAGGGAACCAACTACAAACACTACCTTATGTCGGTTTTTTAGAACACATTGGGCGAATCCTAGACCTTCAGCTAGAAGATAACAAATGGATCTGTAATTGTGACCTACTAGAGTTAAAGAGTTGGTTAGAAAACATGCCTCCTCAGTCCATAATAGGGGATGTTGTGTGCCACAACCCTCCCATTTTGAAAGGTAACATTTTAAGCAGATTAAAGACAGAGTCACTTTGTCCAACTCCACCCCCAAATGACCTTGATTCTCCATCAGGCTCATTGCCTTTGGTGATTACAACATCAATAAGTGATAGTCATTCCTCAACCAAGGTGATACCTATTTTTAAAACCCCCACCAAGGAATCCAGTTTAACACCCCATATTACAAAACCAGCTACTCTTCTTCCCGGAGTTTATTGCCCTATACCTTGTCAATGCACCAGCAATATCCTTTCAGGGATTTTGATGCAATGTCAGGAACAAAATATTGAAAGCTTGTCAGATTTAGGTTCTTCTCCCCCCAATCCTAAAAAGTTGATTCTTGCTGGAAATATAATCCAGACATTACTGAAATCAGATCTTGTGGGTTACGACAGTTTAGAGATGCTTCATTTGGGAAACAATCGTATTGAGATGTTAGAAGCAGGATCCTTTATAAATCTCACTGAATTGCAAAAATTATATCTCAATGGCAACCATCTCACTAAATTAAACCGTAATTTGTTTTTAGGTCTGCAGTGCCTTGAGTATTTGTACCTCGAATATAATGCCATCAAAGAGATTTTACCAGGTACTTTTAGTCCAATGCCAAAACTTAAAGTCCTGTACCTAAATAATAATCTCCTCCAAACTTTACCATCTCATATCTTTTCTGGAGTTCCACTAGCCAGGCTGAATTTGAAAACCAACCAGTTTTCCCATTTGCCCATAAAAAATATCTTAGATGATCTAGATCTACTAGTACAAATTGAATTAGAAGACAACCCCTGGGATTGCACTTGTGATTTGGTCGGGCTACAACAATGGATACAAAAACTAAATAGGAATACAATGATGGGAGAAATTCTCTGTACCTCTCCAAGACATCTAGCTAAAAAGGAGCTGAAATCTCTGAACAGTGATATGTTATGTCCCACTTTAATGAACAGTCCAGCTCTCCCAACTCATCCTAGCTTCCTAATCATCACAACATCATCAACCACCACCAGTACGGCGGACACTATTCTGAGATCACTCACTGATGTTATCCCTCTCTCTGTTTTAATTCTGGGGCTCTTGATTGTGTTTATAACAATGATTTTCTGTGCAGCTGGCATTGTTGTTCTTGTTCTACATCGACGGAGGCGGCACAAAAAGAAACAAACAGAAGAACAAATGCGGGACAACAATCCAGTTCAGCTTCAATACAGCATGTATGGTCATAAAACAACACACCATACTACCGAACGTCCAGCCTCAACTTTGTATGAACAGCGTATGATCAGCCCCATGGTTCAAGTTTATCGAAGCCCATCTTTCAACTCCAAATTTGCAGAGCATCAAGGTGAAAGGAATGATAAGGAGGGGAACGATTGCAAACACCTTCGGCGAAGTCTCTTAGAGAAGGAGCACTCCTCTCCTCTTACTGGGGGTCCAAATGTCAAGTACAAAGCTACAGACCAGTCAGCTGATTTTTTGTCCTTTCAGGACACAAGCTCATTGTATAGGAATATTCTTGAGAAGGAGCGAGAACTCCAACAATTGGGGATAACGGAGTATCTTCGAAAAAGCATCGCTCAACTACATCCTGAGATGGAAGTACATTATCCAAGAGCTCATGAAGAATTAAAACTGATGGAGACACTTATGCTCTCCCGGCCAAGAAAAGTTTTACTAGAACAGACTAAAAATGAATATTTTGAGCTAAAGGCCAACCTGCATGCTGAACCTGACTACTTGGAGGTTTTGGAACAGCACACATGAAAGGAAATGCTACTTTTGAAGGCTTTGAATAAGAAACTTTTAGGCCTGTCTTATATTTGAGAACTTTGTAAATAAAAGTGCCTTATAATAATGTGTCACCAATCAGAACTTTAAGCACAGCAGTAATCTGAGTGAAAAGAAACTCTCAGGGATAACTGTGTGAAGCCATGGGAAAGTTTTCAGGCTATGTATATCTTATCCCCATTTTAAATGTGAACTTTGTATAACTGGATATTGGGAAGAAATTCAGTTGGCTTGGCCATATTCCTCTAGGTGTGTATTGCAGTCCCTAATGTTTCTTTTTTAAAATTGTTGATTTTGCGAAACATACTTTTAAAGCATTTGTATTTTTTGGTTCCCTTCTTATTTTTCCCATGAAGGCAATATTTAATTAAAAACCTACAAGGATCTACTTAGCCAGCTGCTAGAAAGTAGGAAACATTAGCAATGGATGAGTCCATATATATGAACAAATTCTACATGGAAGTAATATGTAATAATTATAAAGGGAACTCTATGTTTTTGTTTCAAAAGAAAGAAAACATTTTTGAGCTTCCAAGGACTGCAGTATTTAGATACCTTTAATTTGGAATGTTGTTTATTAAAAAAGGGGGGGTTGGAATGGGAAAGTGGTATTTTATGCAGAAATTTAAAAGATATAATGGGACTCTTGTTACTTTCCCTTAATGGCATTTTTAATCACATTTTGGGACAATCTTCAGTATAATGCTGCTATATAGACTCTTGTGCGACATTGGATTGACACTTGTACTTGGGAAGTTTGAAACGCTACTGAGAATTTAATGTAAATATATTAGTATATTGATGCACCCAATTTTTATTTTATTTTTTACTGTATTTATATGATTGGCTCCCATGGTAATTTTTGATAACATCACTTTGCTGTGGCCAGTAAATTTCAGACTGCAAGTCAGACAAGAAATAAATCATCAGAACTTGTTTCTGGCTGTGAACACTCTGTCTTTGCCATAATGACATGGCAAAAGAGCATTTCTCAGCCCTTCCCCACCCCCCACTCCCCAAAAAAGTCTGGTTTAAACACAGTAGGAGAATAAAATAAAGAAAAGTCACAAACCTAGGAAGATGCATTGAGATTAATTGTTGTAATCTTATGGATACATGCTTAGATATATGTTTTTGCAACATTTGTGTGGGTATGCTAATGTTGCATACGTAGTTGTCAGTGGCTAACCATGTAAAAGGTTAGCAACCTCTGCAGAACTCCACAGCTTGGTGTGTATAGAATTGTGGTCAAGTTTAAATACAATGATGTTCTTTGTCATACTTGATCTCATGTGTAAACACAGCTCACATTTAATAAGGCCTAATCTACAATCCTAACTTTGCTTCTAAGAAGAAGAAAATTGTCCAATCCAATTCTATTTCACAAGTCTGTCTCTGTGTTTTTAAACACAGATTTGCTGCACTCACAATTTAGATTTGTGTGTGTGTGTGTGTGTGTGTGAGAGAGAGAGAGAGAGAGAGAACAAAGTAAGCAGCACAGCAAATCTGTAGAGATCAATGGAACGTAGCACTACAATAATGTTTAGAATTAAGGAGACAAGAAGCAGGACAAATTTATTTTACTATAAAGTTTAGTTAGAATTATTTGTATTATTTATTCTGTACAATTTGTATCTTTTAAGTTTGAAATTACAATTATTATTCTTGGGTGCCTTTCAAGCAAATCAAAGAACTTAATCATAATAAATAAAATTGACAATAAAGGGATCCTTTTTAAAAAAACATGTTTTCTATTAAGACTCCCTTTTTAATTTTTTCTCTCTCTCTCTTTTAAAGTTAGCTCTGCATGCATGAGTTCAGATCCATTCTGAAATCAAATTGGAGGCTTCTGTCTGTTGCTATGCATACAGAGGTGTCTTGTTCTGGGGGCAAGAAAGCAGTTAAATACCAGTGCATGATTGAAAAAGTGCCAAAATGGTAATCTGACCTGCATTTCCCCTCCTGATTAAGTTACTCTTTTGTAAACCAGCCACCCTTTGATAAATATCTCATTGCACGCTTTTATGCTGAAAAATCAGAAGGAGCCTGATGGCATCTTCTCTTAGAGATCCCAATAATTACTAGCTGGGAAATGTCTATGTAAGTTATGACAGTCAGACTTATGAATGGCATCTACCATAAATAAATAATTTTAATAATGTCCCTACTGATTGCTTACATAGTAACTTTGGCTTAGACATAAAGTATTGATTTTTGTAGAGAAAGTTCATCCCTGGAAAGTAAAGAAGAAAGACATTAACACCACATATTTCATTTATTTATCTGATGCAGTACTACAGAAAGCAAACTATATCTTCATATCTGCTTGACTACTTATTTATGTTTGCACTGGATTTTTGTTTATTCCAAATCAATATTTTCCTACTGATGCCTCCAAGAATATTGGACAACTCTCAGAATTATATGTGAGCAAAAGTTGGTCAAATATTAGACTCCAAACAATGAATACGGAGATATGAAACAGTTTAAGAATTGTCCCTTTATGAAGATGAAGCACAACACTTTGAAGCTACACTATAGTTAGACAACAGTGTACTTTATTTAGAATCTTAATAGATTGAATGAATACAGAAAATATATCTCTATCTCCATTTCCACCTGAATGAAGTATCAGCGTCTGAGTTGGGTTCTATATAACAGGTAAAGGTTTTCCAATGAGTTGTATCCAACTCTAGGTGCTCATCTCTATATCTTGCCCAGCATTGTTTGAAGATAATTTCTATGGTGATATAGCCAGCATGGCTATATGCCAAAGGTGCACAGAATGCTGTTACATTCCCACCAAAGTGGTACCTATTAATCTACTTGCATTTGCATGCTTTCAAACTGCTAGGTGGGCAGGAGCTGAAGCAAGGAACACGAGTTCACCATGTTGCACAGAGCTTTGGTCTCAAACTTGGGCTGTCAGTTTTGTAGCTGTAAGCTCAACATTTTTAATCATTGAACTGTCTCTATCACACACAGAGAGGCACATAGTCACAGACACAGACAGTCATACATACACGGACACACATACACAAACATACATAGAGAGAGAGAACACCAAAAATAACTCTTAACAGGAGACATTTTTGTTATACTTTATCTCAATTAATCAAATGTGTATTCCACAAATGTAGAAACATGATCTCTGAGCCCTTTATAAGTTTGAGGTGGGAAGCTTTGTTTAACTATGATTCATGATTAAACCTTAATCATGATTCAGCAGATACCTTTAAGTGACCTTGAAAATATAATATCTATTTTCTCACCCTTCACCACCCGATTTTACCAAAGTATAATTGGAAATTCTAATTTTCCAGTTGAATTAACTGGATAATAAATAAACCAGATGCCTTCAGATTCCAGTAGGCAATTAATTTGTTTTTCTAAAAAAAAAAAAATNATTCCAGTAGGCAATTAATTTGTTTTTCAAAAAAAAAAAAAATCAAATAAGGACAATCCCCAAGCATTTAGAATGTTGGTCTTGTCCTTTCTGGAGATTTCACTGCTATCTAAACACAAAAAACTTTGGATGAAGTCTGATTGAATTCAGTGAATTCGCTGGCCATAGAGTTCCTTTGCATGGTCACAAGATTGAATGTTTGAAGCGAAGTGAGTGGCATTATAAACAACTTAGCTTTCCAAAGCTCACTAATATTGTAAGGTTACAAATATATCTCAGATTATTATCAAAGGTATTGTTTCAAAAAAAAAAAAGCAGTTACAGGTAGTTCTCAACTTATGACTACTATTGAGCCCCAAATTCCCAGTGTTAAGCAATACAGTTGTTAAGTAAGTCTTGCCTCCATTTTATGACCTTTCCTGCTACAGTTGATAGGTGCAGTTAAGTTAGTAACATAGTTGTTAAGTGAATCTGGCTTCTCCTTTGATTTTGGCTGGTCAGAAGTTCACTAAAAGTAATCAAATGATTCCAGGGCTCTGCAGTTATCATAAATAGATGTCAGTCACCAAGTGCCTGACTTTTGATCATGTGATCATGGGGGTGCTATAATAGTTGTAAGTGTGCAAAACAGTCATGGAGTCACTGTTTTAGTACTATTGTAACTTTGAAAGGTAATTAAATAAATGGTTGAAAGTCAAGGACTAACTGTACTCATCTCTCATTGAAGACTGATGTTTAAAGAGCTTCTAAGGGGAATTCTGTGAGCTAGCTGTATTTTTATGGAATTTAAAACAAAAGAAAAAAAAATCAGAATTGATGATACTCAAAATTTCTTCTGAAGGCTTATAAAAACAATGCGCTAAACTCAGAAATATTTTGGGGTGGCTCTTCTAATTTTTTTTTGGTTGCCATTGGATCTTGCCAACAACAATTTGCTAAATGTTGCCAGTTATCGTTTGAGTCTAATCACCAAGAATTATTTCCCATCAGCATCCTACAACTGGTAGGCTACCATGCATTTGACAGTTAAAAATAATGTATAACTCTGGCTAAATCAGACCATGAAATTGAATAAGACAACCAGAAATATGAAATGTTTAAATAAAGAGAAAAAAGCTTAGTCACCAACCAGCTCTGCAAATGAGACAAGATTATCTGTGTTAAATTTTCAAATGGAGTAATCTTTTGATGGCAGCAAGAAGAGATACCCAAAAATGTTTTCAAATTTTAAACCTATTTTTTTACATTCTTGATTACTCTGTATATGAAAAGGCATTTTTTGTAATTTTCATGATGTAAAAATGAGCATGCTAAGAAAAAAGTTGGCTACCTGAATATGAATAGTTGTAGATTGTGTGTTGTTAAAAATAAGAAAGAGATAAAATAAGTGTTTAAAAATAAGAAAGAGATAAAATAAGACACAAAATAAGTGTCATTTTGTGTTTCTGAATTACAGCATAATGCAGAAATTAGATATAATTGATTTATGACTCAAAGTGACCAGATTTACACTGGTTCAGACAAGTGTGAAATGAAAAGAGATAGCTGCAAGGAGCTCTTGCAATAATAGGAAAAGAATAAGTTGTGAGAATTTTTCCTGAATTTTAAGGCTCACGTAAGTATGAGAACCATGCACATACCTATTTGGACTCTTGTCTTTTCCTTAAACCCCAAAAGAATAATTAAAAAAAAATCCCTTAGGTCAGTTACAGGTGCCTAACAGAGTGAAAAATGCCAAAGACCTACCTCTTTTCATTCTATTTCAAATCAATCTCAACTATCTTTAGGCTTTTTTAAATAAATTGAAATATTTATAGACAAGAGCAAGCCTTTTGTTGCAGTGACAGAATGACATTGCAAAAAGTCAAACAAAATATATTTATGGCTGTTGATGCATGAATCTTAGTTACCAATTTCAGCGCATAATAACGTAGTGATCAAGAAATCCCCCCCTCCAAAAAAAGAAGTTAAAATTAATGCTATTCCTTATCCATAGAACATAGTGGTTATTTCTATTACACAGTAATTGTCACACTTTCCTTGAACTCTGCGCAATCTTTAACCAAAAGAATTATTACAACTGGGTTTGCAAAGCTTGTAGAGATGAACATGTGGGTGTCACAGAGAAAATAATCATAAAAGAATATGATAGGAGAGATTTTTTTAATTGGATAAGGTTTTTCCTTTCTTTTAGAATTTCCAGACTATCTTGTATTTTTCCCCAGCAGATGATTCCTAAATTATTTGTCATTAAGAGTAATACTAATGAATTTGAGAATTTATTGAATTAAATAGGCGTATGGATTTGTTTTTGATACTCACATGGAATTTGTGTGTGTGGTGTGTGGTGTGTGTGTGTGTGTGTTGTGCTGTGAGAGAGAACAAGAAAAGAGAGCAGAGGGAGAGAGAGGAGAGGAGAGAGAGAGGAGAGAGAGAAGAGAGACTGAGAGAGAGAAGAGACTGGACTAAGTTTGTGAATCTGCTAGAGGCAGGACTGCTCAAAACTCCCATCCTATGCGGCCAGATGCGGTCACACGCTGGCCATGGCCCATGGCCAGTTTACGCCTAAGGGTTGGGGGGGGAAGTCCTGAATACATCACGTGATGCCATCACAATGATGTGAGTTTGCCACCGCGTTGCCTAGAGGAAATTAGAACTGGGCAAGAGTTTTATTCAGTAAAATTTTAGAACTTGCATTAAGTTTTCTGAGGAGTTGTGTTCTCATCAACAAATTATATTAATAGATAAAAAATGAAGGAGGCGTTAACGTTGTCTACACGAATACTTTTTTTTGTTTTTGTTTTGTCCATAGGT